>JAUMGZ010141313.1:0-16953 GCA_032359645.1 Pododesmus macrochisma
TTTTTAATAGAAGTTCGTGATGTTTCCATTTTTAGTTAATAAATGTATATTTGGTTCATTTTTCTGTGTGCGTCCCATGTTTTCTTATTGTTGCAAATGTCCATGGACTAAGGCCTAGAATATCGTCTTGGTTTTTCGATTTACTTACTCGTAATAACAAGAATAAAAAACGCTATTATCATACGAATAGATGCAAACGCGTCATTTTAACATTTTCAGCTATCCTTAAGACCAGCACGACAACAATTGCTGCGAAATGATGTCGCTTGATTTATGAAATAAACATGTACATGCAGCATGATTACATCATATCTTTTGTGATGAACAATTTCTAAAGAGTAATAGAAATCGACAAGCCCAAATAGAAAAATTAAAGTCATAAACATACATGAGAAAACCAACATTAAAGTTGAACACACGACTGAATTGTGAAACATATATATTGGTGAATACATGGGCCAACGTATAACGGTCAAACTTAGCAATAGCAGATGGTATGCTTAAATTAGGAATCAGTCATTCATCGTTGTACTTGCATTAAACAAGAAGAGTTTAAAATGTTAGAACTCGGTCAAATTCCAAAATTCACTTTTTTTCATGTGCTTTTTTAAAGTTTTTCTTTAATTTCCAACGTATTTAAACAAACTTAAGATATTTTCAATGTTAGTGAAGGTTTAGTTCAGCTATATATTTTTAAATACTTTGTCATAATCTCAGAACTCAAGCACGCATGCCGTAACCTCGAACGTGAAGAAAATATGCAGCAGTTTGTTATTACGTTTATTGTTTATTTATTGCAACAGACCAAAAACTCAGAAATATCGGAACAGCAGCTGCTTACCTCAAAACCAAAGACTGATGTTAACTCAGATAAGATCAATATAACAACATATACACAGGTGTCACTACCATTTAATCCCATCGATATTTCCAAGTTCTACGAGTCACCGAATCAACTTCAGGTGATACTAGTTGATAACGAACGAATGAAATCAGTTTTTCCTCGAGGTACCTATGGTAACAGTAGTAATACTTGCAAAGATATGAACCAGGTGAGTCATAAATATTGTCTTTCAGCTTTATTTGTCTTTTCTTGAAAATTTGTTAAGTTGCAGACGTCACATTTACGAGCAATTGAAATGATGGTAGTTCTTGATTTTAAGGATAATCAAAATATTATTCGTTTCTGCGTTGTTGTGTCCGATCTTGCATTTGTTTTTTTAAAAGCGTTTTTCTTCTTGTTTCGTTGATTTGTACATATCACTTATGTTAATTTATTGATTCACTTCTATGTATTTGTGTTTGTCTTTTGATACATGCATTAAAAACAGCTTTTAGTACGTTCGAGAAGACGTTAAATTTGAAAGAGTCATTTTTTGTTGCAAATCTTGGTAATAATAATAATGATAATAATAATAGTTTCATTTTTTTTATCTGTCAACACCATTACGGTATTCGTAATTCTCAGGTTGAAACATTTGCTTAAACGTTTTCTGTCTCATATATCTATTGAAAATGTGAAAGTTTCTAAACATTGAAGCGCTTGACATTATTTATGTAAATAAACGTAGGCCATCGTCATTCATTTAATTATATTTACTTTTCAGTTAGCAGCAAACTACGCATTATCTTTAGCATCTCAAACGTCCAGGAAGCGATACACAACAAGAGGGCAACCCATAGTCGTTAAGGATGACAGCATTTCACATAACTTAGCCATCTGGTTAATGCAGGAACTGCAGTTGTCCAACGATAAAAAAGGACTTGAGGTCACTGGAGGACGGTACACTATCCCTTTCGACAAAACGAAGCCGACAGAGACCGGCCTTTACTACTGTAAACTACTGTCCCCTTACAGAGCAATGGAATGGATATATGTAGATTCTTTAAGGAAATATGTCGGACCTTGATTTTAGAAATTTGTTTTTTTTTACATTACTTTTGATGCCGAATCTAACATTGTTTACAATTTGCTACATGTATTTGGGAAGTCTTTATTTATTTCTACTTCACAATGTACAATTACATATGTAAATGGATAAAAAGAGATAGCAAGTTTGAACGCAGCAACATGCATAATTGAGTCAAATAAAGCATCAGTTTTACAAAATAAAACATCGTTCAGCAAAACAAATATGAACACATTTTAGCTTAGAAAGGCTGATATATAGGCGACCATGAAATTCAAACAAACATTAGAAGTAGAAAAGTTACTGTAGTGAGTACAAACATCCAATACGATATTTAAAAGCTTAATTCTATGGACATTGGCAAACTACGATAGAACCAAGGACGCACACAGAACAAGAACCAAATATACGTTTATAACAAAGCTAAAAGCATTACGAACTTATTTATAAATAAACAAAACAGCACAAGGTACTCGCGATATTGTTTTTGATTTTGATTTTTTTTACATCTTTTGTTACTTTTGTTCTGTTTATCCTATTTATTCTTGTTTGACAGTTCTCGCTCATGCAAATGGTGAACACAGTTTTCATTATCGCACACCATATAAATAAGGGAAGTAGATCAATTCCGTATCCTTTTTAGGATAAAACACATAAAAAGGGTTTATTTGAAGGGCGTGGGGGCAATCAAAGGTGGGCAATGTAGACACTTGACCTGACAGCTGTTTGAATAACTTATCTTTATTCATCGACAATATTTGTCCTCCAATAAAATTTGCGTGTTGTATGTATGTATATTTAACTACAACATGATGTTGCAAAACCTTAATATCGATGACCTTAAGTCGGAACCACCATTGTGTTCCTGCTTCAAATCCCCGTTCATGTATGTTACGCTGAATCATGTTGTGTCAGGTGACCTTAATATTAATAATACACAATGATTCACTGCGCGCATTGCTATCTAAGGGTCCTAAATGCAGAGACTTCTCAAGTATTTTTCTTGGAAGCAAAATTTCCAACTAATTATAGACTCTGTGGAGGAATACCCAAGGAAGAGGGCTAAACAAGAAAATGTTGAGGAGGATTCGCTTTCAGAATGAACTAAGGCTTTCAAGTCTTTGCTTGAACTTTGAACTTTGACCCGGCACATGGTAATCCCACTTACATACACATAACATTGAGCAAAGATGATATTTTGTCTTATCATAAGCCTGTTGTTTCTTCCTGTGGCATTCTGTTAAAGGAGGTCAACTCTGATCTTTCTGCTCTGCATTTGATTCCCATACAGCACAAAAATCCATCTAAGTTAACATCTAGACTCAAAGATAATGCTGTTATGGGTAAAACAGGTAATCGGAGGTAAACATACATTATAGTTAAGGGCACGACTGCATACTTTGTCCAAGCGATTCGAACGCAAAACAATAATACACCAAAGACGGTCCATGTTGTATATATTTGTTGAATTTCGAGGTTAGGTTTTCTAGCAGACCATTGGAATTTCCATCGAGACAAACTGCGCCCCGCTTCTAGCTGACCTATTTTTTCTATGCGTATGAGGCCGAATTTAAACAAAAACTACTCAGTTTCATTGGAAGACTTTGGCAAAGTTTCTTAATTTCACTTTTCTCTACATAAATGACGTTGTGTCACCGAAGAATAGAAATGTTGGTGATAACGTTGACATTATATATCCTATGGAACTTGGAATATAAGACACTACCGACACCGACTTTTCTGCCTCATACTTGGACCTCCTACTAAATATCGACACGAAAGGAGCCTTTTCCACTAAACTTTATGATAAACGTGACGACTTCAGTTTCCCATAGTCAACTTCCCATTATTAGACAGCAATATAACCCCACTTTACCTGCGTATGGAGTTTATTTGTCTTTTCCCATCCCCTCTTAATGGTGTGCCTTCTTTGCTCTTTCGTCATTACAGTGACATATTTTAATTGTGACGTATGCTTCGTTTTTAACATTGAAAGGGTTGCCAAACACCGGAATGACACAAAGCTTCTCGGCGGGTGACACATGTATATCAGGAAACGCTTGCAATATTGCTAGCACCTGGTTTAGCTTCTAGGTTTTTAATAGAAGTTCGTGATGTTTCATTTTTAGTTCATCTGGACCGAAGGTCCAAGGTTGACTTTTTTCATACAAATCCCGTCCGTCGTCCGTCATTTAACTTTTAACATTTTCGACTTCTCCTCCTGAACTACTGGACCTTTTGCATCCAAACTTGGTAGGAAGATTCCTTAGGGTAAGGGGATTCAGATTTTTTCAAAGGAATTTGCTGGGCCCCCAGGGACCCCCCACTAGGGGACAAAAAGAGGGGGGACATTGACAAAACTTCAAAAATCTTCATCTAATAAACTAGAAGGCCTATAGCCTGTTTTAGTATATAGTAACTTTAGGGCACGGAGAACCAAGTTTGTTCAAGGCGTGACCCTGGGTTTAAAAAATAGGTTACGCGTTTTGGGGTCAAATTTAAACAGTATAGCAAATATGTTAACTTTTCATATTTTCGCCTACTTGTCCAAAATTACTGGACCAATTTCATCCAAACTTAGTAGGAAGTTTCCCTATGGGAATTGGATTCAGATTTTTACAAATAAAAGGGGCTCAGCCCACAAGGGGCGCCACTTTGGGGTCAAAAAGGAGGAATCTTTGACAAAATTTCAAAAATCTTCTTCTAATAAACTAGAAGACCTAGAGGTTAATGTTTTGGTATGTAGTAACTTTAGGGCGTAGAGAACAAAGTTTGTTCAAGGCGTGACCCTAGGGTCAAAAATAGGTTACGCGTTTTTGGGTCAAAGTAATAATTTCCCAATTTTTGACTTCTTGTCCAATATTAATTTACAAATTTAATCCAAACTTGGAAGAAGTCATACCTACGGGAAGGGGGTTAATATTTGTTAGAATTCAGGGGCTCATCCCCCAGGGGCGCCACTATAAGGGCAATAATGGATAACATTTGACAAAATATAAAAAAAATCTTCATAAACTGGATGGCCTAGCGCCTAATGCTTTTGTTTGTAGTAACATGCTTTAGGATGGAGAACCAACTTTGTTCAAGGAGTAACCCTAGGATAACAAATATTCAAATGCCAAACCAGATGGACGTTAAGGCCCCATGGGTCTCTTGTTTAGTGTATTAATGTCTATTTTGGTTATTTTTTCTGTGTGCGTCCAACGTTTTCCTTTTGTTTGTCCATGTCCATAGACTTACGGCTTTAGAATATCGTCTTGGTTTTTCGAATTTACTACCTCATTTATTTAATGAATATATGTAGAATTCATGATTTATCTCATAATGCAACTATAATTATATGTTTTACCTATAGGTATAGACGTTTTGTTAGCCTTTCAACATTCAAAGGAAAAGGAAAAGAATGGCATTCGATAAGGGAAACAAAACATCCGACAAACAATATACGAAGTAATGATCATTCATATCGTACATTTACAAAACTATAATTAGTGGTGTTGAATCGTTCTTCTATAATTATTGACAAAAACGGATTTACGTAAAATAATTGCAAAGAGTTTTTCAAGTAAAATAAGAGAAATAAAAACAACGCACAAACTACTGATTTTTAAACACTGGAATACTGGTATGTGCTTTAACCATTTATTCAAATGTTAAAATTCATTACAAACATTTTTCGCGTTCTGACATTTCAAATAGTTTATTTAATGGTAAATTAAGCTTTACAGTTTTGTTTAAACTTAACGTAATTAACTAACCGTGGAACCAGCGTTCAAACAATTAAGTAATATTGATTGTCAAGATAAGTGTGACTAACGCGCTTTGGCCCTAAATGTCAGCCTCCGAAGCACAATGGGTAGCACGCTGAACTCGAAAAATGTAGGAAACTAAGGAAGGGGAGTTCCTGCTGCAATCGAGGCATTGTCACATGGCAAGCAGTTTTGAATTTTTTAAAACTATTTCGCAAAAGTGCAAATCTTTTACACTAAAGTAAAATAAAACAGTGCAAGTGTACTTAAGCAGTACATTTAATTCCGGTTACTCGTTGTGAATGGAATCCTTCAGGTAGAGATTAAAACGGCGGCCCTGGGTCTCTCGTGAACGTAAAACATACTATCGTATGAGAGGTCCACAAGTGCTTATGTGGTGACTTGCATAGTCAGAATTTCTTACATAAACCAGGAAGAGTCAGTCGTATTAGGCGTTTATTAATAGCCAGTAGTCCTACAAAATTCAGGACGCGATGTAACAAAGAACGAGAAATGTCTCTTTATGCATACTACAAACAATTTTTTTGAAATATATATGTAAAAACGCTTCATTATAAATGAAAACCGATAGATCATAGATCATCAATTACAGCACAAGCATACTAGCCACTTCTCCTGCAAATCACATTTAAAACAATAACAGACATTAGAAAATGCATAGGAAAGTTGTCATTGAGGTACAAACGTAACATAAAAATGGGAGGTATGCATACAGGTTTCAGCAAAGTCAAACTTTCCACTATGTGATCTATAAACGTATACCCAGGTATCGACAGTTCAAATCAAATCCAACATTTCAAGGTCAAGCAGTTAAATAAAATAACACTTCCAATCTTAATGTTTATTGATTATTGTTAGGTGCTAAGCATTGAATAAAATCATGCGGGTCTAACACAACGCGCTTATACAATTTTTAAATGTTTAAAGTTTATGTTTATCGGATTTTAAAAACACATGACATGAACAGCTGAAAACATTTTGGAGCAACCGACTCTTCCCCCAGGAAAACATTGGCAGTTGTTAACGCCATCCACGTGACTAAATTTTTGCATCACGTTAAACGATCGTCCTCCATGTGAACATTCACCTGAAAACATCAATATAACACGACACTAAGAACTCATATGAATAAAGACAAAACTAAAGTAGAAATTGTTTAGATCAACAACAAGAGTTTACGTAAGACGTATATATAAGCTAGTAGTCCGTTTATAATTGGTGACGCCCGTTTAAGTTTGAAAATGTCGGGGGAATTAAAACCAATAAACAACATAAAGTTTACAATTTGAAGTATTGGAAAATGTTCTATGAATCAGGCGGACTTTACGACCAAGGGAAATGTCAACAAACATTGAAAGCATCTAAGAATGACATCTGAATCGGAGTAACTGACAATCAAGGAAAACGCCAATAAACATTACAAGCACCCAATAATGGTCATTTGAATAGGGGTTACTTGTGACCGAAAATGCTAAAAATCAATAATAACACCTAAAATTTGCGTCTGAATCGGATGACCAAAATAAACGCAAAGAAACGTTGAACTACGTAAGAATATCTGAAAATGAAAGTGGGGAAGAATTTGGATCTGAAACATAAAGACCGACAACTAAGAAAATCGGTAAAAACATAAATAAGGTTTAGTGAGATCTGAATCGGAGGGACTGACCATCAAGAAAAACAATGCCAAAATCAAATTACAATAAAACACCGAAAATGTCCAGTGCAGATAACCGTATTCCCTAGCTTATAATACGAATCACATCCTTTTAGTTTGTGAAGTGAAATGTAGTGACTGTGTAGCAAAACTTTGCTTGTACATGATCGGTTAAACTGGTAAATAGGATCAGCGGCAAAGAATAGTGACTTATCCTTCCTCGTCTTTGAAATATGTCGCTGCACTCAACTACAGGGTGGTAGCCATAGGCTCCTGTAACAATAATTTATATATACCCAGGGCAATATCAACAATGTTACTTCTACATCATTGTCACAGGTGCCAATATGTTTGTAGCATTGGGAAAACCGCTCGGGGCACTTTTTTGGCCGAATACATATACTAACCGATTTGCAGGGTATTTTTTCATAGAAAAAAGGAAATATTGCTAAAAACAATTTTGGGCATTGACCCCCTATCACTCCATCCCCCACAGGTACGGCCCTGAACTAAGTACTTTGAATGAATGTTCATACCTTGACATCTTGGACATTCTCCAGTAGTCACGTCGGTAGTTACGACATCAAATGCACTACAAGTCGGTTCTGCGCATGTCCATTCCTTACATATCTTGAATCCAGTGTGCATGGTTATACAATATCTATCGCCATTTGACAGGTCTGGCATATTTTCATTCCTGAAGTATACAGCGCATTCTCCGTATGTTAAAGACTCTACAAATAAATACAAAACGTTTATTTGTTCAAATTGGGGTTATTTTCAGTCAATATTCCAATCATATTTGGATTGTGTATACGTGTAGCAGTGCAAACTTAAACTGACACTATAAAATGATGTCTTGCAAAAATGTCAACGGAAGAAAATTAACACGACTATTGTTTAGGCAGATAATTCTGATAATAATCTAGCCGTGACATTTAGTTTCGAGCGTCAGGCGGTGGATGATCAGTACAATGTGTATTATGTACTATATAGCATGTATACAAACTAAGGACCATTCATTTCAAGCCAATGCACGACTTGAAATTATGTAATATATCATTATCAATAATACAAATTAAATTTCAATTTAAGGTTTTATAATTCTTTGTTTTCAATATTTGTATACCTGGTAAATTGATTTTCCAAAATTAAACAAAACTAAAAAACAAACAAAAAAGACAACAAACCTTCAACATTCCACTCTCTCATTCCCAAGCATAATATTGAAAATGTCGTCAAGCTAATCGTGTTTTATTAATTATTGTAAAGTATTTTTACATTAATTTAATGTTAATGTTTGTATCACGAAGTCTTCATGACGATTATTCTGATACTTTATTGACCCTAGTATCTTAATAAACATTCAAAACGCATAAACTATTCTTGTTAATGCGATATTTCATTCAGAGAATTGATACCTAGAAGCTTAAGTATGTTAGTATTTAAAACAATGATTGTTTGATTTATTGTGGTTAAACGTCCCTTCAACTCATGATTAGCTCATATCGAGACGGTGTCTGCTATTGTAAGTGTACCCTGATGGCGACATTTTAAAGTGATCTCTTATTGGAATTCACGCAGCAGACAGATAGACATCATACTTCAAGCAGTCACATTATCCTGGCACCGAGTCAGCCAGTCCGTCTTCTAACATGAGCGAAGTGCGTGTATCAAGGAGCGAGAAGATTATCCAATTTTAACGTTGCCGGTATAACGGCTGGGGATCTAACCAACGCCTACTGGAGCATGCAGCTTACGCTCTTCCACTGAGCTACCGCTTCAGTAGCTATAGTATTTAATATAAATATAAATTTAAAACAAAGATACAATAAAAATGAAAGCGGCATTTGTTAATATGTGTAGCCACAAGTACAACAATAATGTAAAATTAGAAACCTTACTTACCACAATTTCCAACAAATAACAAAATCCAGCAGAGGAAAATGGAGGAAACGTCCAGCTTTAGCTCGGCCATGTTTTATAAAAATGATCCTCGTTATGCAGAACATTTCATTGCTATAATTTAGCAATTAAGTCTAGATTGATAGCGCAATTTTCTAGTTGATATTTGAGTTATTTATATAATGTCTTTTTAATATCGTGTGAACGAGTGGGATATTTGGTGATAAAAGAGAACTGCATACGCAGAAACTTTCACACACACACACACACACACACACACACACACACACACAGGTACCAAATGTGCTGGAACATCATTACAATTCAATATAACATTGTTGGCTTATGACTTCATTAAACTAATATTTTTACAAAAAACATGGTTCATTATAACAAACGAAATACGTTCCTAACCAACCGTCATTAACGGACTCTAAGTAAGTACGAAATTAATTTAGAATAGAAAACTTCCATAAATCAAAGATCTGAAGCAAACAAGTGATGGGGTAAAATTTATGATGGTAATAATTGACAAAAACACCACAACAATACTATGAATTTGTTGCTCCTAAAATTTCGCTGGCGCGCAATTTAAATAGGAATGTTCACCGTATTTCTCTTGACACGTATTTCGAACAACTCATTCCTCATTAACAAAGGTGACGTTAAAACATATGTAGAATTTAAAATTATCAAAAGACAGGCAAACATACTGACTGCCGACCGACCGACCGACCGACCGACCGACCCATAAATCAAAAAGACTATTCATATTTCGAATACAGATACAGTTTAGGATGTATAGACCAGACAACAAATAAACTAAGGGCAAACTACCCTGCAAGTACGAGAGCCGTGTGCCCAATCATAGTCTGTGACTATTCAATATGATGATATGTTTAAAACATTAAGTTTTGTAACCTCTGTCAAAAACTACAGGAGTAACAACCTGGTCAAAGTACAAACCAAAGGGCCATAACTCAACAAATAAGAAGCCATATTCCCTCAACTCAGTATGTGACATTCTGCCACGGCATGAGTTATATTTCCATACCGTGATATAACCATAAGTCACAAATTATAAAATGAATGGAATGGACAAAGAAAAAACAAGGAAATATCTGAGTAAGTAAAAAGTTGTATGTTCAAATGATAGTGTCTTGTACTCTGCCCTGCTAAGATGTATATATGCATACATTTCGCAACACTAAATCAGAAATTGTAGAAGTAATGGCTCCGACAAAGAAAATAGAACAAAGGAGCCATGACGTAATTTAGCACACAACAATTGAACAATCCTAATGAAGAATTACAAGTCTTAAAGTTAATATTCAGACATAGAAATAAAAGAAAAGGCCATAACTCTGCAAAGTTAAAGACCAGGGGCCCTCAAATGTATGCAACATCCCACCAATCCCAATCTATAGTTATGGTATGGTATGGTATGGTATGGTATTCAGGAAGTTTTATGGCCGCCTTCATAATACAGTGGGGAGATATGACAAGTCTGTTTCTGATATAATTACAGACATTATCCCTACGTCATGGTTTACCTGTATTCTCAATGTGTGTGCTTGACTGATATACATTTCAGCTTTCGAATTTCGGTAACCCCCTTTATTAATTGTCAGTAAGTCAATCAGTCATTCCATCCAAAGTCAGTCATTCCATCAAATGTCAGTCAGTCCACCCGTCTGTCTGTCTTTGATTATATATATATATATATATATATATATTTACTAATTTATTTATGTAACAAGTAGAATGCACGGTAAAAAAGGGGGTGGAGGGTTTGCTCCTCGTCGCCCTATTTTTACAGCTCTGCTTTATTGATAATGTTGCTACCTTTATTCCTCTCCTTTTAATAATTTTTCTCCTTTGCTCTTCGTCACCATAACTGTGACTTTTTCTTATTGTTACTCTTGCTCCTTTTAAACAGTGGAAGAGGTTACCATACACCGGAACGACACGGAGGCTTTGCTGCGGGTGACACATGTGTAGCAGGAAACGCTTACCATATCGCAAGCACCTTGTTTCGCTTCTTGTTTTTAATAGAAGTTCGTGATGTTTCCATTTTTAGTTAATAAATGTATATTTGGTTCATTTTTCTGTGTGCGTCCAACGTTTTCTTATGGTTTGCCAATGTCCATGGACTTTATGCCCTTAGACTGACTGTCGTCAGTATGGTATTCTTTACGTCCTCCGTGAAAGGAGAGTATGCAAAATACACATCAAACAACAATATAAGTATGCATTCACATTCATGTGTGAGTAAACATTTAAGGCAGACTAGGAAAAATAATACGCATCGTAATATTACTAATTGAATTCTACAACTTAAAAAAAATGATGGTAGTCATGTATAAAATTGTAGGAGTTTGGACCACAAAAGGAAATTTACAAAAGGGCCATAACTCTGTAAGTAAGGGGTAACATAACCCATTAAAACATTTTAATTAGAACATATACTGTAGTAAATACAAAAAACCAAGACGATATTCACAAACGTTGGCATGGGCAAACAAAGAGAAAGCCAGGGATGTACACCGAATAAGAACAAAATATTCTTTTATAACCAAAATAAAAGCATAACGAACTTCTTTATAAATATAAACGAAACAAGGTACTCGCAATATTGTATTTGACATTGAGTGTCTACAGCTTTTGTTACTTTTTTTCAGCTGATCCTATTTATTCTTGATTAACAGATCTCGATCATGCAAATGGTGTACATACAGTTTCCATTAATTCACACCATATAAAAACGGGAAGTAGATCAATTCCGTATCATTTTTAGGATAAAACACATTTCGGCTTTCGTATTTCGTCAACCCCCTTTATTAATTGTTTATAAGTCAATCAGTCATTCCATCCAAAGACCGTCCGTTCGTCCGTCCGTCCGTCCGTCCGTCTGTCTTTGATTATATATTTATATTTATTAATATATTTATATAACAAGTAGTAGGCACGGTATACAAAGGGGGTATATTACTACTCGTCGCCCTATCTTTACCGATCTGCTTTATTGTTAATTTTGCTACTTCTATTCCTCTCCTGTTAATGGTTTTTCTCCTGTGCTCTTTCGTCACCACAACTTGTGAATTTTTCTTATGGTGACTCTTTACTCTTGCTCCGTTTTAAATGGTGGATAAGGTTACCATACACCGGAATGACACGGAGGCATCGCGTCGGGTGACACATGTGAAGCAGTAAAAGCTTACCATATCACAAGCACCTGGTTTCGCTTCTAGCTATTTAATAGAAGTTCGTGATGTTTCCATTTGTAATTAATAAATGTATATTTGGTTCATTTTTCTGTGTGCGTCCAACGTTTTCTTATTGTTTGCCAATGTCCATGGACTTACGGCTTAGAATTTCGTCTTGATTTTCCGATTTACTATTATATATTGGTTTTTTTAAGGGCGTGGGGGCAATCAAAGGTGAGCAATGTAGACACCTGACCTGACAGTTGTTTGAATAACTTGTCTTTATTTTTTTTAAATATTTTTCAACATTGAGTTATTGATCTTATTCATGGATAATATTTTTCCTCCGATTAAATTTTCATTTGTATGTATTTGTTTATATGTTGTATGTATGTATTTAACTTTAAAAAGGACGTTGCAAAACTTTAATATTGATGACCTGAAGTCGAAACCTTCATCGTGTTCCTGCTTCAATTCCCCGTTCTTGTATGCTAGATCGAACCATGTTGTGTCAGAGGACCTTTATATAATACACATTGATTCCAGACAAAAACAGACAATGACACAATGCACAGGAAAGTGGTCATTAAGGTAACAAAGTAGCATAAAGCATGGAAGGTATGCATACAGTTTTCAGCAAAGCCAAACTTTCTACTTTGTAATCTTTAAACGTATGCCCAGGTTTCGTCAGTTTAAATCAAATCCAACGTTTCAAGATCAAAAATAAAATTCAAAAAAACACTTCAATTTTAATCTTTATTGATTATTATTATTATAGGTGCTAAGCCTTCAATCAAATCATGTGGGTCTAAATCTACGTGCATATATAATTTTAAAATGTATAACGTTCATGTTTATCGGATTTAAAGACACATGAAATGAATATCTGAAGACTGGTTGGAGCAGTCGACTCTTCCCCCAACAATACATTGACAGGTGTTATCGCCATCAACGTGACTAAATGTCTGCATCAAGTTATACGAGTGTCCTCCATATGAACACTGACCTGCAAAACATCAATGTAAAACTACACTAAGAACTCATTTTAATCAAGAAAAAACCAAAATTAGAATTTTTTTAGAACAACATCTAGAGTTTTCGTAAGAACTAGCCATGATCTAGTATTCCGTTTATTATTGGTGGCGCCCGTTTAAGTTTGAGCATTTGTATCATTAAAAATACCTTTCTGAAATGAATCATTAAATACCAGTTTAAAGGTGAGAAAATCTGCATTTTTCTCGAGGAAATTAAAGCCAACAAACAACAAAAAGTTAACATTGAAAGTGTGGGAAAATGTTCTATGAATAAAACGGACTTACGACCAAGGGAAATGTCAACAAACATTGAAAGCACCTAAGAATAACATCTGAATAGGAGTGATGGACAATCAAGGATAAACCCATAAACATAACAAGCAGTCAAGGAAAGGCCATTTGAATCAGAGTGACTGTCGACCGTAAATGTCGAAAATCGACAGTAACACCTAAAATTGACATCAGAAACGGACGACAAAGGTAAACGCTAATAAACGTTTAAATAAGTAATAAAATCTTAAAATAAGCTTTGACTCAAGACCAAGGGAAAACGTCAAAACAAATTAGAGGAACGAAAATGTTTAATATGAATCGGAGGGACTGACGACAATAGTTAACGTTAATTAACAACGAACGTGGGGGAAGAACTTGGATCTGAACCCTATAGACCGACCACCAATATAATTGGTAAAAAATACTAAAGTAAGGATAAATTAGATCTGAATTGGAGGGACCAACCATCAAGGAAAACGACGCGAAAAATCATATTACAATATTACAAATTTAGTCACTGTGTAGCAAAACTTTGCTTGCACATGATGGGTTAAACCAGTTAACAGGATCAGTAGGAAACAAATAGTGAGTTATCCTCTCTTGTCATCGCAAGATGTCGCTGCACTCAACTACAGGGTCGTAGCCATAAGCACCTGCAACAGTAAATTTTCTGATATTTCCCTCTATATACCCAGGGGTATATTTAATATCTTACCCCAAAGTTATTGTTACATGTGTCAATATGGTCATAGCATTGGTAAAACCGGTTTGGGTTTTTTTTTACCGCACACATAAATTAACTGATTTGCAGGGAATTTTGTTGAAGAAACAAAGTGAAAATTGCAAAATATGTGTGGCTTTGACCCCCTATCAACCCATCCCTCGCAGGTACGGCCCTTAACTAAGTACTTTAGATGAACGTTCATACCTTTACATCTGGGACATTCTCCAGTAGTCACGTCGGTAGTAACGACATCATGTGCACTGCAAGTCAGTTCTGCGCATGTCCATTCCTTACATATCTTCGTTCCAGAGTCCAAGGTAATACAATATCTATCACCATTTGACTGTTCTGGTATCGTGTCAGTCTTGAGGTATATAACGCAATCCCCGAAAGCTGTAGACTCTACAAATAAATACAAAACGTTTATTTGTTCAATGTGGGGATTACTTCCAGTCAATGTTCCAATCATATTTGGATTGTGTATGCGTGTAGACGGTGTAGCAGCTCAAACTTAAACTATGCAATGACATCTTGCGAAAATGTCAATCGGGAAAAAATTAACACGATAATTGTTTTGTCAGATAATTCTGATAAGAATCTAACCGTTTTGGCTGCTATCATCTTTACATAGAAACAGTGACATTTTAGTTTCGAGCGTCAGGCGGCGGATGACCAGTAACAATGTGTATTATGTGCTACATAGCATGTATACAAACGTCGGGCCATTCATTATCATTTTCATTATCAATAATTAATTTTTATTATTTTAGGTTTTATAATTTTTTGTTTTCAATATTTTTATACCTTGTAAACCGATTTTCCCAAATGAAACAAAGCTAAAGTAACACACAAAAATTACGACATACCCATGTGTTTGTCTTTCAACAGTCCAATCTCTCATTCCAAGGCGATATATTCAAAATGTGTTTAGGCTATCGTGTTTCATTAATTATTGTAATACAAAAAATGCAACCTGAATCTTGCCTCCGATAAAAGTGATATTTATAAGTATTTTTACATGGCTTTAATGTTAATGTTGGTATCACGTAGTCTTCCTGACAATTATTCTGTTTTTAGTGACCATGGTATCTTAATTAACAATCAAAACACATAAACTATTGTTGTTAATGCGATATTTTATTCAGAGAATTGATACCTAGAAGCTTAAGGACGTCAGTATTTAAAACAACGTTTGTTTGATTTATTGTGGTGTAACGTCCCTTCAACTCAGGATTAGCTCATATAGACGGTGTCTGCTTTTGTCAGTGCACCCTGATGACGACTTCATAGTGCTCTCCTATTGAAATATATCACGGCAGACATATTAACATGATACCTCACAAAGTCACATTATCCTGGCACCGAGTCAGCCAGTCCGTCTCCTAACATAAGCGCCGTGCACGTAATAACGAGCGAGAAGATTATCCAATTTTAACGTTTCAGGTATAAAGCGGCCGGGGATCTAACCCACATTTACTGCAGCATGCACGTTCTATCACGGAGCTACCGTTCCGGTAGTATATAATACAAATAAAAATTTAAGACAAAGATACAATAAAAATGAAAGCGGCATTTGTAAATAAGTAAAGTCATAAACGCGTACCACATTAATGTAAAAGTAGAAAACTTAATTACCACATGTTGCAACAAATAGAAAAATCCAACAGAGGAAAATGGAGGAAACGTTCAACCTCAGCTCGGCCATGTTTCAAAAAAAATTTCCTCGTTATGCAGAACATTTCATTGTTGTCTCGATTTATAGCCCAATTTGCCAGTTGATCTTTGAATTTTCTGTATAATGGCTAGTTAATATTGTGTGATTGAGTGGGATAATAGGTGCTAAAAGAGATTCCCGGCCGCGTTATACCGGCAGCGTTAATATTAGATAATCTTCTCGCTCATTGATACGCGCTCGGCGCTCATGTTAAGAGACGGATTGGCTGACTCGGTGTCAGGATAATGTGACTGCGTGAAGTAGAATGTCAATGTGTATGTGGCGTGACATTCCAATGAGAAAGCACCACGAAGTCGCAATCAGGGCGCACTATCAAAAGCAGACACCGTTTCGATTTAAGCTAATCGTGAGTTGAAGGGACGTCCTTAAGCTTCTAGGTTTCAGATTTATTAATGAAATATCGCATTAACAACAATAGTTAATGTGTTGTGATTGTTAATTAAAATATAAGGGTTAATAACGTATGAGAAAAATCGTCAGGAAGACTTCGTGACACCAACATTAACATTAAAACAATGTAAAATACTTAGCAATAATTAATGAAACAAGACTAGCTTGAACACTATTTGAATCTGTCACCTTGGAATAATAGGGTGGAATGTTTAAAGACAAGCACATGGGTGTGTCGTAATTTTTGTTTGTTTCTTAAGCTTTGTTTAATTTGGGAATATCGATTTACCAGGTATACAAATATTGAAAACATAGAATTATAAAACCTTAAATTGAAATTAATCTGAAT
>JAUMGZ010141424.1:0-16953 GCA_032359645.1 Pododesmus macrochisma
CATGGTTCATTAGTTTTATATTACCCATCAATATATACCTGTTAGTCATGGTTCATTAGTTTTATATTACCCATCAATATATACCTGTTAGTCATGGTTCATTAGTTTTATATTACCCATCAATATATACCTGTTAGTCATGGTTCATTAGTTTTATATTACCCATCAATATATACCTGTTAGTCATGGTTCATTAGTTTTATATTACCCATCAAGAGATACCTGTTGGTCATGGTTCATTAGTTTTATATATCCAGAGTAAACAGAGACAATTCATATAATACCTTGATCTGCCAGACACAATGTTTCCCTCCAGTACCAGTTGTGTAAGAATCTGGGGAGCTTATATTCTGTGGCCCTAAAGTAACATTAACCACACCCCCACAATCTACAACATAAAGACATGTGACAAGCCTTTAGCACATAAGCTAATGTTTTTATTATGATGATTATACCTATCTGTATTTTCTAACGTTATTTTGAAATCTTAAAATTAGTATTCCTGATATCTTAAAACACCACGATTCCTTGATATTGCAGAATTTCAATTCTATAGATATCAAATATTAAATTTCTTGATATCAAAAATAAAAAGATATTTTTTGGTTAAAAAATATTCCAAAATAATTGAAGATCTCCATAATTTGACATGCTAAACTGTTGTATCGTTGAAATTAACATATTTCCTTTCAACTTTTCTTGTCACAGCATACCGCGTCATTGATTGGCATGAAGCAGATACTGTGGGATTACAGAAATTACGTAATACGAAATAATTTTAATAAAATTACAATTTCTGATTCATGTGTGCAAGGTTTTATTGCCAAACAAAGTTTTGCCAAGAAAATTGTAATTGAAACGTTGACCCATGTGTATGGTGAGAGAGGGGAACGACATCTCCGGGTAGAGGTTGCTTAAACGCATCCACCCTTTGTATATAACAAGTTCAATGTTGTATGTGTAAAAAGTATACTACAGAAACAAAAAGTTGATATCATTTAGGTCAAATGGTCAAAGAAGTGGTCACACTGACCTACTTATGGTTAGCAACACACATGTACTCACATACCAACTTTACAAAGTGTCACTACTCTAGTTGCAACAATGTAGAAATATGCTCTAGAAACCAATATTCAAAACAATGTGGGTAAAAGGTCAATGCAGAGGTCGCAGTGACCTACTTATGGTATACGAAACACCTCCTTCCATTAAGTACATATATACTAAGTTCCATTACAGTATATGAAAAAGTAGGGAAGATATGCTCCGGAAAAAAAAGTACAATAATGTACATCAAAAGTCAAGATAGAGGCTACAGTGACCTATTTATTGTACGAGGCACATCACTTTATACACAAGTACCCATATACTAGGTACATTTAGGAGATATGCTCCGAAAACCAATATTCAATAATGTAGGGCAAAGGTCAAGGTAGAGGTCACAATGACTTACGTGGTACACGACACACCGTCTTCATTACAAGTACCCATAGACTAAGTTAAATTACAATATGTGAAAAACATGTGAGATATGCTTTGGAAACCAATATTTAACTAGAGATGTCGCCAGGATATTTTTTTATTAATATGTTAGCCAAATTATTCCCTTGGAATCGAATTATTTTACTTCATAATTTCGTTGAAATTGATTTAACAGTGCAGACCATAGAAGGATGTAAGAGGAGTTGTGCTAATAAATTCAGAACATGTACAAGTCTAAACAATTCTAATTATCTCCCCTTAAAATCGTCAGAACAAAACAATTGTGTGAAGTTTTATTGAAATCCATTCAGCATGCATTGTAAGAGAAGTTGCACATACGACATTCATTACATGAAAATTAAAGTCTTATTATCTCCCCTTGAAGCCGTCGGAACTGAAATATTTTCTTCATGCACATTTTCAAATGGTGTATTATCATTGTGTAATGTTTTATTGAAATCTATTAAACGGTGTAAGAGGAGTTGCGCTTATGAAATTCACGACATGACAATGTTAAAGTCTAATCATCTCCCGTTGAAGTCGTCAGAACTATAACATTTTTGTTCATTCACATCTTCATATGGTGTACTATTTTAAATATTGTGTAACGTTTTATTGAAATCCATTAAATAGTGTAAGAGGAGTTGTGCTTACGAGATTCATGACATGAAAATATTAAAGTCTAGTTATCTCCCCTTGAAGTCGTCGGAACGGAAATATTTTTCTTTGTGCACATCTTCATATGGTGTACTATCATTGTGTAAAGTTTTATTGAAATTCATTAAATAGTGTAAGTGAAGTTGCGCTTGCGAGATGCACATGTTATGTTCCGGTCACACATTCACGGATCGTCTTGCCGGATCCACTCACGGATGACCCCGGACTATATCCACGATTTGACTACGGGTTTTGATAGAAAATGGGCTAGTTGACGGTTCGGTACGGCGTATGCACTGCGGATTAACAACTGTTCGCTACGATTTTAGTACGGGTTAGCATGAATTAGAACGGTCTGACACGGATAAGTACGGACCGACCCCACGGAGCGCCATACGGTTTATTACGGACTACAAGAGATAAGTACATTCTAATACGGATCAGTAAGGATATATAACAGTTGTCTGATCAGTCGGGAATTTTTGAACATGCTCAAAAATTGTCAAGGATATACAAGTACTACTACGATTGACCCATGATACAATACGGACAGCTACGGACCACAGCAGATTGCCACGAATGATGCCGGATCGTATCCGTGGCTAATCCGGCGTCCGATCCGTGAATGTGTGACCGGAATATATCAGTCTAATCATCTCCCCTTGAAGTCGTCGGAACGGAAATATTTTTCTTCGTGCACATCTTCATATGGTGTACTATTATTGTGTAACGTTTTATTGAAATCCATTAAACGGTGTAGAAGGAGTTGCGCTTACACGTTTCATGCACATACGGTGGACAGATGGACAGACAGACAGACGGGCGGACGGACGGACAGGGTGATTCCTATATACCACCAAACTTCGTTTGCGGGGGGTATACAAATGTAGGTCAAGGTAACGGTAGCAATGACCAATTTATGGTCCGCGACACAGCACTTTCTGCACAAGTACCTAGTGTATACTAAGTTGCATTATGATATGTGAAAAACATGGGAGCTATGCTATGTAAAACAATATTCAATAATGTAGGTCAAAGGTCAAGGTGGAGGTCGCCGTTACATACTTATGGTACGTGACACACCGCCTTCTGCATAAGTACCAATATACCAATTTTCATTATGAATTGTGAAAAAACAGGAGATATGGTCCGGAAACCAATATTTAATAATGTAGGTCAAAGTGCAATGTAGAGGCCACAGTGACCTACTTATGGTACACAACACACCCTTCTGCTATACCAATTTACTTAGTTCCATTACGATATGTGTAAAAAACATTTGAGATATGCTCCAGTAACTGTTCGGACGGACACGGAACGATACGTCTGACGAACAAGCTCATTACTATAGGGCACCAGCATCTCGATGCGGGGCCCGAATTGAGAAAAGTACTTACCATTATCTGTGTTTACACGTTCGCAGTAGTCACCATCGAAACCATCAGGACAAGTACATATATTTCCTAGGCATGTGTATTCAGCATCATCAGACGCAATGCTGCGCTGCTGTCGCCCAGCAGTATCAAAATAAGAAGAAGAATAACCACCGTCCTCCTCCCAGTCCCCCTCCCCCCACTCTCCCTCCTCCCACTCCTCCCATTCTTCTTCCTCCTCCCCCTTCTCCTCCTCCTCTACTTCCGGCTCCTCATCATAATAATAAGCAGCAGGTTCAGTGGTAGTAGTAGAAGTAGTAGTAGTAGAAGTAGCAGGATAACTGTAAGAAATATTTGCCGCTGCTTGAAAACCACCATTCTTGCAGTCGATAATTGGGCATTTAACTATTGCTGATAAATGTAAAAATAAATAAAATTAACATAATCTAAAAACGGAAGCAGACATTTTAGAAAATGTAAAGAATTTGATTATTCAATAAACCCTGCCACATTATACAAAAAAAAACCAACAGCATATATCATATAGCATAATACAATATACTATATGATATTAGATATCCAAAAGACGTCATAGAGAATATAACAATATGTTCCCAGGCAGGGTCATAAGCTATCCAAAAGACATAATAGAACATAAAACAATACACCAATGCAGGGTCAAAATATATCACAGAGAAAACAAGAAAACATTGATGCAAAGCATGAAATTCGCCGGGAAAACTGAAGTTAATTAATTCAGAAAATGTTTATTCTTGAACTAAATTTCTATATTTCGGGTCCAGACTTCGAACAACATTGTTTTCTATGGGCAAACATTATTGTCACTTCAAAAGTTGATTAAGTCTTCGCCAATTTTCCCCTTTTCGATTGTGCATGTGGTGCCCCTGGATCCCCAGCCTTATTTGTTGAACAAACATGAATTTACGTTCACCTTGAATAGTTCCCATTGAATGCTCAAATATTGTTGAGAAGTTTAAAAGTTGATACAATGGTATATATAATAGTAAACATCAACCTTAAAGCCAGTACGATTATTTTTACGTCATAGCTATTTGGTTCTCAGTGGCTAAGGTTATCTTTTATGCTCAAAATGCGTGTTAACACATAACTACGGAAATATATAATATACTGCACAAGTTTCTCAAAAACAGCAGTTAGAATGAAAAATTGTAATCAAATTTGCATATTACTACGAAAGCCTATTAGTGTCACAGTATTAAAAAAAATTACTAAAAAGTCGTAATTACGGGGGAAAAAAGACATTATAATGCAAATAAATACGTAATAACGTAAACAAATGCGTTATAACGCGCAAAAAAGTCGTAATAACGCGAAAATAATCACGTCATAACGCGAAAAAAAACCACGTAATAAAGCGAAATAAAGTCGTAATAACGCGAAAAAACACACGTTATAACGCGAAAATTAAACACGTTATAACGCAAAAATTAATCACGTAATAACGCGAAAATTAAACACGTAATAACGTAAAAAAAAAGTCGTAATAATGTATTTTGTTGAGTATATAAACTAATGACTACCTTGAAATCAAATATCTGATATACTTGATATATATGTTAATTTTGCATATCTTATTTAACGAGGATAGCTAGCCCACAGAAGACCTGGTGAAATGTGTCGGGTCGTCTTTAAATATCAAGTTGTGATCAATTAAACTAGGGTATATTTGTACAATGTATCATCTAGATAGCTTAGCGTCTCCACAATAAGCACATCTTACCTATGCTTTATGTTTACTCGCTATTTACGTCAGGTTGGACTTAAATATTTTTCACTTTCAATATTATTATTATAACGCTTTTCTCATAACTGTTTTGGTTGATTAATGCCGATAGCATATACCTTTAGGGTTCACACAACAATACAAGACCGTTTCAGTTTTTTTCTTTTAAAAGACCCGAATTTCATTTCGTCTGATGGGGTCAGTCTCTTTAACCACTAAGGTGGCTCAGAGGTAGAGCGTTTGTTCTGTAAACAGAAGTTACCGGGTTAAATTCTCGACTCGGTCATACCTGTATGTTAGCGCTCATCATTCAAGGACAGGGAAACGACTGGTGTGCCCACTGTCTATAAAAGGTGACCGAATATGATATCATCTCTGTCTGCGGCATGGTGTTTCATTGAGGCACTACCTTAAAGTTGACATCAGTGCGCACTGTCACAAGCAGATTGGTCTGTATATACCACATGTAATGTGTCGAGCAGACGTTAAACTAAGTTCAATACGTCTTAATTGACATACAAGATATCTGTTACAGTAAACGGTGTATAATTCTGTGTATATGATATTCTTTAATCTTAAAGATAGGGTTTTTTTTTTTTTTTTTTTAATAAACGATATATTTTTGTCTTGTATAAACTTTTCTCCTGCGCTGGGTCACGGAAAGTAGGAGGAAAGTGTATTAGAGTATGATACTTTGGCAGTTGGAAAACCAGATAGTACCGACTCAGCTCCCCCAATAACGTGCAATGTTTATCTTTGGGTCGAATGAAGTAATGTGATCTCAAACTAACTTAATGGGTTTTTAAGATTTTTAAAAATTACAGCAAGCAAAAAGCTTGCAAATACTTAAACGCGGAGACTTGTTTAGTACATGAACCATGTGTATAGGCGATAAATGTTAATATTTCCTTGTGCAGTAGTAAAGTTTTTATAGCCTTGTTTCATGTTTCCGAAACAAGATCAACATATTATCACCATTTTATTACGAAATAATCACATTATTACGACTTTTTTTCACGTTTATGTGTTTTATTTTCGCGTTAAACCGTGTTTTATTTTCGCGTTATTACGACTTTTTTCGCGTTATTACGACTTTTTTTCGCGTTATTACGTGTTTTTTCGCGTTATTACGTGGTTATTTTCGCGTTATTACGTGTCTTTTTTGCGTTAAAACGTGTTATTTTTTGCGTTATTACGTGAGTATTTTCGCGTTATTACTATTTTTGTTAACGTTATAACGCATTTGTTTACGTTATTTATTTGCATAATAACGTCTTTTTTCACGTAATTACGTGTTTATTTGCATAATAACGTCTTTTTTTACGTATAATTACGACTTTTTAGTAAAATTTTGTATACACTGTCAGTGACAATTATAGGCTTTCGAATATTCTAAAGTAAAACGTTACTTAGTCAATGTACAATTATTTGTCTCCGTTTTTACATCGACGAGCATAAAAATTCTATATTATAATTATAACGCCTTTTATTTACTAAACAATAAAATATTGTTATAAAATAAGGGTTGTAGAGGTAATATTACGTCATTGTGCTTAAGAATTAAAATGGTTTTGTATTTTAAGGTTGACTGCGAAAACGCCATATCCGAGTCCCCCAAAGCTTTGTAGAATACAGAAAACGTGCTGTATTCGCGTCAACTAACTCAACAATATGTCATAAATAATATACAATGTACATGTATAAATTCAACCTTTGTCAAGTGCGGAAGCACCAGCATTTTCCTTAAAGAAAAATATCAGAGAGAAATGTGGGTCGTTTTGTTCTTCGTATGAAGCATGCGAAAATTTTTCTCATAAAGCGTATATACCCTTTCAATCTCAATTATTTCTCGTGTTTTGTGTATACCCGTGTTAACATCTTAATTATTTCTATAATTCCATGTAACTTTCATATTAAGCTTATAAATTTGAAATGGTTCTCGTACTTATATCAAGAAGACTCCATGCAGTTCAAATCATGAAGGAAGCATGCTCTAACAGTTCAATCAAATATGAATCAAATATTAAACTTTAAACTTAACACTTAATTTTCGACGCATGCAGTTCAGTATATACGCAGAACAAGAACGGTTGGTTTTAACTCGGAACGGATTGTCCAGTTGTTGAATCTTTCTTACACCGCCATGTTTATGCAGGGCAAGTATATGTTGTATATCTATCTAAAAGTAGCTACTAGTTTAATTTAGCACAGTTGATATCAATTAAACTAATATCAACGTTTTGTGTTGCACTTATAAAGTTAAAATCTATTCAAATGATGGCATAAAAGGTCATAATATACATGCAGTAACTTACAAGCCAAACAGGAGTTACTTCCCCTTCCACGATAGGTGTTCAGTCATTACTATACCCGGTCAATATGTACCGAGCAGTACAGTGAGTTGCTGCGTGTAGTCTGCTAAAACGTATTCTGTTGGTTTTTAAAAAGGACTGTCATCAGCTATTAATGACGGTAGATATAATATGAATAAGGCAAAGCCTTGTAAAGAGCGAAATGTTTGATTCATATACAAAACAATTAAAAATCACTTAAAATCGTAATATCATACATGTATTCAGTATGACCAAGAATAGATGTTGACATTTCGTTTTAACATTGTTTTACACTACCAATCAGCTATTGCTTCATGGTTCTTAGTTTGACTCAGCTATAACATGGATAATTTGTACATCTGACTTTTTACAGAAAACTAAAATCACACAACAAATTAAGCGCCAAAGTCCATTGACTCATATTAACACGTGATAACGTGCAGTTCATAATGATTGAAAAGTTTACATAGCTACATACTTATTATTGAATTATTTCTTTTTAATTAGTGATACATTCATTGGTGTTAGATTTTCAATTACGGCACATGCATTGTTGTATATATATTATTTCTCTTCACCATTGTAACGACACGAGGCGAACACGTTAACCACTCGGCCACTGCGCCGGTATATGGGCTGACAGTGATTAGATAGTTTTTCTAGACACTTTATATTACGTCGACTGCTTGCGTATTCTATATATCTCTTGTGTTGTAGTTAAACCCGGGATCTTTTTATGATTGTATCTCATATAGAGGATTATCAACTCGGAACTCCCCGGTCGTAGGTAGCCAGAGGTGTTCCGAGTGAGAACTTTTTACCGATTTAGATTTCATTTATTTATGGTGCGTTCAGTTTACCTGCCAGTTCATCATGGCGTCGAGTGCTTGATGTTTGTATATATTTTTGCCAATATCTGTTGTGCCCTTCATCATGGCGTCAAGTGCTTGATGTTTGTATATATTTTTGCCAATGTCTGTTGTGCCCTTCATCATATTTTTTTTGTTAATTGATATTTAGATACTATACAGACTTTCGTAGATTAAGCGAAATTCATGGTCATGGATTTTTTAGGTTTAACGTCCGTTCAACTCATGTCTAGGTCATATGGAAACGGTGTCTGCCTGTGACAGTGCACCCTGATGGCGACTTTATAGTGTTGTCTCACTGAAAAATCACCCTGTCACATTGATATGATACTTTACTCGGTCACATTATCCCTACACCGAGCCAGCCAGTCCTCCTCCTCCTACCCAGAAATGTTGAGCTCTTTAAAGCAGGGAGCGAGAAGATTGCCTAAAGTTAACGTCTTATGTTTTGACGTGGCCGGGATTCGAACCACCGCTTGGAATTCTAATACCAGCCTACCAGCACGAAGCGAACGCTATGGACAAAAAAGGTTGACCTGAAGTTTATCATGTTTGCAAAACTTTCTCTCATTCTATATACAGATGTAGCATAGTGTAGGCGGTATACACTTATTAACAACATATAAATGTCTGTACGTGTAGGATGTTATCTGTTTATTGGCAGGTTTGTTTTATAGCCTTTCAAGTTTACGTTGACCATTTGACATAATACAAGCACACTTTAAGGTATGGAGATATGCCTTTAAAATGTCTAAAGTTTACTCCCCCGGCAATAAAACCCATTCTATACTTTGAGACGGTTTAGTTTGGGAGATGAATACTATACTTTGAGACGGTTTAGTTTGGGAGATGAATACTATACTTTGAGACGGTTTAGTTTAGGAGATGAATACTATACTTTGAGACGGTTTAGTTTGGGAGATGAATACTATACTTTGAGACGGTTTAGTTTGGGAGATGAATACCTTTTTGAAAACATCAATACTACATAACTGGAACGTAAATTAAAACTTCAGGTATAATCATATGATAGGTTCAAGTCGATGTAGTTAATTTTCTACCCCATCCCCTTAAAAAAAGTTGTGAACAACATTAATCATTAGGGGTGTTATTTAAACACGCCATACATTTTTGTAAAATCCACGACTCTCTCTATCCCTCCCAAGGACACATTTTTTTTAAGAATCTTATTAATAAAAATTGTGCGTAGCTTTTGTCTTACTTTCAAAATGTGTCAAATGTGTTTAGTGATTGAATTATATCGCAAAAATTGATAGTTATATTTCATACTTTGTGTCCATTTATTAGTTCGTCAGGTGGTGCTTAGATTTGTTTACTTTGTTTGAAATGTAAATAGTTAATGTACTCTTATGGAGAAAATTAAGTAAAGCTATTCAAGCATTGTTTGTGTTCAGTCCGTTGGCTATAAGCCTTTATAAGTGACAAGAATATACAGCATAACTCTATATAACACGTCGTGATCACCAGGTTTTGTAAATGGGCTCGAGCTTTTTATAAAGAAATATAGTCAATTTATGACATTGTTAATTGGTTATAAATTCAGAATGATTAAAGACTCGTTTCGCAAACTTGAACTTCTTGTCTATGGATTGATTTTTTAGTCAGTAAATGACAGATTGTATAAATGCACTTTACAAAGAGTTTAACTGGTCTGATTCTTATTACCTTTGGGTATTTTTTTTTTTTACAATATATGCACTTAGATGAAAACATTCTTGCTTGCATGGGTTGATGAGTATATAGATTTAAACGTTTTATTTTCAGATATCTTGAAAATACATAGCTATCGAAAATCCTAAGGACACATGAATTTATTTTTCTCGATATTTAAGTAAACATATTTCACAAACTAAATGGAGATTGCCTCATTATTCTTTCCAAAATTATGTTACATTTACCTTAAAACATAAATACGGAGACAGGCGGCTTATTACTAGAATAATTGGACTTAGTTGTGCATGATGTCAATAATCCTACGGTAGGTGATATCAGTACTCATTTGTTTAACTTTGAATTGGTGATAACACCTTTTCGAATTGGTAATATTTCTGATTCGATTTGGTGATATCGCTCATTAATTCCGAATAGATTATATAACTTTTATCGAATTAGTGATATCAACCAATGGGATTTAAAAAGGAAAACGGCACCCCATAGGTTTATCTTCTTTGGCATTTGTCGCGATATCACTGAAAGATTCAGGAAGTGACGTTATACACTAATGCAACAAAATACTTTCAACCACAAAAGAACAACCAAACAATCTTCTGATTTGTGATCAGTATAAAACAAGTGTTTAAATTGTATGTGTTAAATGGGAAAATAAGATAATCGTTAATAAAAACCAAAAAGAATAAACAAATTATTCTTGATTTCTTTCTTACAAAATATTACATTTTTGAAACGTTCACATTTTTGACTGCGTTACCATATTTTAATGTTATCTTGAATCTTTTGTTTAATGCACAACAAACTTGTAAACTGTAACATATTTCGCTGCTTTTCTAAACATACTCGCTGGATGATCGCCTAGACATTAATTTCTTGCATCGTTCGTATTATTCTTTAACGTCCAGCTTGTATAGATGCCGTCGTGTTTTTTTTTATTATGGATTCTAATTATTTGTGTTTTCTTATTTTGTACAAATGTTTGCAAAGATCACAAGTATTATGTTTAAAATATTGGATGTTATTATGATCTACTTCAGAGAAAGCGGAAATACAGCGTTTATTAAATTTATGTTTAATTTTGCAGCATTTTATATTTCTACAGTCATTTAAACCGTTAACCAATTTATCATAAACAGAACCCTTATCGTACCATTAAGAAACGCGAGCAACTTTTCCGTCCATATGGCAATCGAAGTATTTCTAGACACTGTGGCATAACATATTTTCCAGTTTTTAATGACAGTTTCATTTGTTGGTCACACAGACTATTTTTACAGCGTTGTCCTCCCATTAAAAGCGTAGATCATATTTTTATACATGAGCGTAATAATGTAACGGTCAATTTAAACACTCATTATAACCATGAATAGGCAACTTTTACAAAGTCGACAAATAACGTTTGTCAAAAAACACCATTTCCGATTAAACTGCTTCATGAATCAAACACAAAATTATTAACGTGTCAAAGTAAAAATTTAGCCTTTTTGAAAAAATAATAATGGATTTTTTTTCTGATTTAACTTTTTATAAAAGTAGTAGAAAT
Organism: Pododesmus macrochisma; assembly: GCA_032359645.1. Lineage (NCBI taxonomy): Eukaryota > Metazoa > Mollusca > Bivalvia > Pectinida > Anomiidae > Pododesmus > Pododesmus macrochisma. Next base: position 11,715 of record JAUMGZ010141424.1, read on the forward strand.
TCATTTTACATATCAATTATGACAATGTGACATAGTTGACATTTATGGTCACTAAATTACCAAATTATCCTCTTTTTCCTGACCAATGACTACAACAAGCATCAGTTTGGACAGTTTTTTTCCACGTGTATAGACCTTGTTTACAGGTTACGTGCCTCGTATATACTTATATACCAACAATGGCAATAAAATCTTCTTTATCGGTCCCTTATTTTATTGTTTTCATGATATACGCGTAAATACATACTATATTCTGTTCCTCTTACTTATTGGTAATATTACCTGCGTGGTCTGCTGGTCGTTAAAGGTGATACTCTACTTGACGTTTGGTCAACGGTTGTGCCATAAAACGCGAGAGTTGATGTACCTTGAATCCGCTGAATGTGACGTTGAATTTGCTAGCAATGTCATGGCTGTTTTTGTCAAGTTTGAGTCACGCATGGTGGTGGTCTGGATGAGCGGCGATGCAGAGAATATTATTCTGCCTATAAAACAGAAGTAATAATTCCAATCTTTAGTCCCGCTTCTCTTGTAGTGTTGTCCAGGTTGATTCTGGAACAAATCGGATTATAGTTATCAGAAAAGGTCAAACTATCAACCTACGCACAACGTCATGGTGAGTTCAAATCTAAATCTATCCACTATTAATTCCATCAAACCAGATTATTAATTACACCAAATCATATCAAAGGCTATGGATTTCGGGGAATTTATAATGCCGCTATAGATTGTGCTCTTCCAATTATCACGTATACATAAGAATACTTTGATTTTGCCTGAGAATATTCCTCTATATTTTAAACTGTTTTTTCATCTTTATTGGTTTTATATATGAAAGCTATCCTCGCAATTGTTCGAATGTCATGGAGAATTTTCTTTGTCAAAGTAAAGCGAATGTTTTTTTTAAAGAAACGGAATCACAAATATCAAGCAAACAATAGTTCTGATATCAAAACTACATATCTATAGAATAATATCGGCCTTACTAAACCTTCTTAGCAAAATATATGCCAGCCGCCTAAGGTCGGGTAGATTTTGACTAGTATGGTCCAATACCTTTGATGGTATATAAAATATCACTAATTAATACTTGGTTAAGAATCCATTCTAAAATGTTCTGTTTGCGTGATTATGTCTGACTCAGTATTTGTATAAATTTGGTTTGAATAAACAAATCAGGTCCGTACATACGCATATTTTTATGAGACCTCATTGCACAATCTAACATAAATGTAAAATAATTTTTTTATCAGATGATACGATATTTTAATTCTTTATTAACTTTGAGCATTTTATGCTCATCAGTATAAAAACAAAATATAATAACAAACATATAGTCATAATAAGCAAATACAACTGGTTAGTGCAGAGTACATATTGTACACAACACATGCATACATTACATATTTTTTTATTTACTTAATTTTTTTCCAAGCTTCTTTAACTCGATATATAAGGTACATTTATACTTACTAACGTAAACATAAGAAAACATTTACAAATGTTTGAAACTACGCCGCGTATTTGGAAAATCTTTACATTGAAGATTGGAAGGGACTAATTGTAAAAACAGGTTATACGACAATAAGCATCCAAACGTCTTTCCATCGGGAGAGTTTGAATTGACGAACGTCACAAATTAGCAAAAGGTGCACAGTATAATGCCAATGATGCAACTTATGACTTCTGAATATGATGAGAAAGAAAGAAAATTGATTGCAATCTATAAACAGGATTTTTTTGGTTTGTAAAATGATTAATAGAGTCCGATGCATCAATGGAATGGACTATCATTACAGAATTACCATACAAATATGAAGTCTTTTTCCTATATATGAGATTTGGTGTTATAATAGAGCGCAGCCAAAGGAAGTGAAACGCATTATGTTTAAGTCGTACATTAAATAGCCATTTACTCATTGTGTTGTTCTTCCGTCTCTGTCAAAATTCCGTTTCTATTTTGTTAATACTCAGTTTGCTCTTGTAATGCCCCCGGCCGGCTCTGTCTTGTGATCCGATGCTCCGTCTCTACTCCCAATTATCATTTCTGGTTTTACTTTCGTTCAAAAAATTATTGAACTAAACAACTGATGTTCCCTCCATGCCATGAATGATCAAACTTTTAAATTTGAACACATGGTTTCGTTAAGCATTCAGTTATGCTTGTTAATGGTTGGTGGTTCTGTACATTCAGTTATGCTTGTTAATGGTTGGTTGTTCTGTACATTGAGTCATGCGTGTTAATGGTTGGTTGTTCTGTACATTGAGTCATGCGGGTTAATGGTTGGTTGTTCTGTACATTCAGTCATGCTTGTTAATGGTTGGTGGTTCTGTACATTGAGTTATGCGTGTTAATGGTTGGTTGTTCTGTACATTGAGTCATGCGTGTTAATGGTTGGTTGTTCTGTACATTGAGTTATGCTTGTTAATGGTTGGTGGTTCTGTACTTATAGTTATGCTTGTTAATTGTTAGTGGTTCTGTACATTCAGTTATGCTTGTTAATGGTTGGTGGTTCTGTACATTGAGTTATGCTTGTTAATGGTTGGTTGTTCTGTACTTACAGTTATGCTTGTTAATGGTTGGTGGTTCTGTACTTACAGTTATGCTTGTTAATGGTTGGTTGTTCTGTACATTGAGTTATGCTTGTTAATGGTTGGTGGTTCTGTACTTACAGTTATGCTTGTTAATGGTTGGTGGTTCTGTACATTCAGTTATGCTTGTTAATGGTTTGTGGTTCTGTTCATTCAGTTATGCTTGTTAATGGTTGGTGGTTCTGTTCATTCAGTTATGCTTGTTAATGGTTCGTGGCTCTGTACTTACAGTTATGCTTGTTAATGGTTAGTTGTTTTGTACATTCAGTTATGCTTTTTAAAGGTTGGTGGTTCTGTACATTCAGTTATACTTGTTAACGGTTGGTGGTTCTGTACATTCAGTTATGCTTGTTAATGGTTGGTGGTTCTGTACTTACAGTTATGCTTGTTAATGGCTGGTGGTTCTGTGCATTTAGTTATGCTTGTTAATGGTTTGTGGTTCTGTTCTTACAGTTATGCTTGTTAATGGTTGGTGGTTCTGTACATTCAGTTATGCTTGTTAATGGTTTGTGGTTCTGTTCTTACAGTTATGCTTGTTAATGGTTGGTGGTTCTGTACATTGAGTTATGTTTGTTAATGGTTGGTGGTTCTTTACCTTTAGTTATTTTCTGTTAATGGTCGGTGGTAATTTTCATTGCACCAAAATAGCGAAACAGCATTACCGTACAGAGCCAATTTAAAACCCCCATTTTCCTTTACAAACAGTTCAAGGAACCTGTCAGATTTCCTTTCCCGGAATACTTCCAAGTAAGAGGCACAATAATGACTATGGCTTTATTACGGATTGTATCCTTGCTATTTCGTTTATGCATACAACAACAACAACAACTGTGTTGCAAAATTTGTATTAATATATTTTACATTTTCTTGTGTTTTATTTTAAGTTTCAAAAATGAATCTTAATAATGTTCTTGTTGGATTTTTCACAGGAGAGAAGAGGGCTCTTGTATGTGGTGTGTTTAGTGCTGTTACAGATATGCAGTACTAACTGCCAAGTAATCTTCAACAATGATGCCAGAAGTGATCTTGTGGATACTGTTGGCGATGCAATAGCAGACAGGCAATTTGGTTTAGGCGGCGATGCTTTCTTAGGTAATGACTTACTGGGGTCTGATGTCCTTGGTGCTGGCGCTCTCGGACTAGGCGGCGTTGGTAATGTCGGCCTTGGGAATGCTGGCGCTCTCGGCCTAGGCGGCGTTGGTATTGGCAGCCTTGGGAATGCCGGCGCTCTCGGACTAGGCGGCATTGGTAATGTCGGCTCTGGGAGTGCTGGCGCTCTCGGACTAGGAGGCGTTGGTAATGTCGGTCTTGGCAGTGGTGTTATTGGAAGTGGTGACCTGTTATCTGGAACATCAGGTCTTGGCGCCGGAGATTTTGATTTGGGAGTCGACTTGCTTGGTGGCCCTGCTGGTTTTGGTTCTTTATCTGGTGGTATCGGTCTTGGAGGTGATATGGGATCCTTAGGAATAGGTACCGGAAGCGTCGGTCTTGGTTCCGACATAGGATCTTTAGGACTAGGTTCAAATGTCGGTGTCGGGCGTGACTTGCTCGGATTAGATCCTAGTTTGAACAGTATTGCGGGTTCGCAGTTTCTAGATCCCGTGACAGGACATCCGCAAAGTTTAGACCTTTCACCAACAGATCTTCTAGGGGGTGTTGGTAGAAGTATCGATATGGTATCGTCGTCAGGCCTGAAAGGAGGAATCAACATGGGCGGTAACAAGTTTGGAGCTGGTGGCGTAGATCCGGGTTTTGGGCAAGGTTCATCAAAGCTTGGAATCGGTGCCTCTTTTCCTAACGTTCAACCAGTCTTCAGAGGTAATTTCAAATCTGGAATGCTTAGAAAGAAATCTTCAGTTGGCATGAGACCAATTTCTAGAAGTAAATTCAACAAAATCCTGAGGATGTCCAGAGGAAAATTTACGAAACCAATTCGCCCAATGTTCCCCAGAATATCTTTCTTTCGCCGAAGACCTGCCAGATTTTTTTCACGTCGTTTATCTGCTGGGTATCCGAAGGGGAGAGGCATGAGACTAATGCCAAAAAGTATTGCCGGTAGAATGTACACACGTCGTATTAGGATACGACCAATGTATAGAAAAATTCAAAGAATGCCTATGCCAATATTTGGTTCACCCATGCGGAGGTTTCCACGTGGTGGTCGTGGTGGTGGTTATTAAAGACATTCTTTTCTCCATCGGTTGTGCTATTTTGTTTTTGTCATTAATTTATTTAATTCCAATAAAAAGTATAATTTCAAACACTTTTATAATATCTTTTTATTAAGACTATCATCTAATATTACTTTTATTTTCCTTCAAGATTCAGACTAACACAATAAGTGATGTTTTCAAACTTTTTATTCTAGTAGGTCAGCATGAATAACTAGTCTTGAGGATTTTTTTGTCGTCAATTTATTTCCTTTTACTCTTGTGTTGAATAAATTGATGCGGCTGTTGTTGATTTGTCAATGTCTATCTTTCTGATGATTGTATGATGCAGCTGTTGTTGATTTGTCAATATCTTTCTTTCTGATGATTGTTTGATGTAGCTGTTGTTGATTTGTCAATGTCTATCTTTCTGATGATTGTATGATGCGGCTGTTGTTGATTTGTCAATGTCTATCTTTCTGATGATTGTTTGATGC
>JAUMGZ010141535.1:0-16953 GCA_032359645.1 Pododesmus macrochisma
GCTTTTCTTGCATATTAAATTCGTGAAAAAATGAAGGACATTCCCTTTTCTTTCCATAAATTTTAGCCGTGCTTATCCTTAACCTTATCCATTTTGTTTTTGTCAGCGACATTTGTGAATCACTATCTATTAAACGCTTCAAAATGACCTGTGTGAAGTACTAGCGCTTTGATGACGCTAAACATTTCATTTGGAAGACATCGTACTTCTACATGATCAGTAGAGATAAAATAAAATAGAGTACGACAGCAGTGGCTTCGTGTTTATTATTCAGCTCTGTTTTAATGTTATACAACAAGAAATGGGCCAAGATATTTTAATGTTGACTTTGACAATTGTTTTTATTTGCACTTAATAGTTTTTAACTTGTCCCTTTGGACAAGTACATAGTAACATGTACTTGTCCAACCTAATATTTAGCTGGTACCGGACAATCGGACAAACGTTATTGTTGAGCCCTGTTATGTCAGATGTAGTCACACATATTCAATTAGCTTAAAATGAAAATATCTATACAAGAGGGCCAACAACTGGAATGTCTTGCCAGTGAAAATCTATTTTAATTTAGAAATTATCTTAAATTATGATATATGAATGTTAATCTTACTTAGATAGATTTGCTTATAAAGGCATTTGTATTAGTATATTCTAGCTGCTGCAGCTTTTGTAAGTATAATTAAGCATATTACATTATATACACATCTGACCATGCCACAAGAATTAAGCTGTACTTTAAATATTCTTTTTGCCCATAACTGTAACAAAATTCATAACCCAAAGCTATTGCCTGCTTCATAAAATTAGTTTTCAGGGTTGGCAGTTTCTGACTACATTTCTGTTATAAGTTTACTATATCAGAGTATAAGTACTTTTGGATATACTAGATTTACCATAATGCTTATGAGAAATGCTAAATTTACCATATTATTGCTTGATGATACTAGATTTACTATATTAGTGTTTATGAGAGATACTAGACTTAATACAATATAAGTGCGTATGAGAGATACTAGATTTACTATATTGATGCTTATGAGAGATACTAGATTTAGGTTATTGGTGATTATGAGAGATACTAGATTTATTATTCAAGTGTTTAAAAGAGATACAATATTTACTATATATTAGTGCTTATGAGAGATACTAGATTTACGTTATGAGTGCTTATGAGAGATACTAGATTTACGTTATGAGTGCTTATGAGAGATACTAGATTTACTATATTAGCCTTTATGAAATATACTAGATTTACTATATAAGTGCTTTTGAGAGATACTAGATTTACTATATTAGTGCTTTTGAGAGATACTAGATTTACTATATAAGTGCTTTTGAGAGATACTAGATTTACTATATTAGTGCTTTTGAGAAATACTAGATTTACTATATTAGTGTTTATGAGAGATACTAGATTTACAATATAAGTGCTTATAAAAGATACTAGATTTACTATATTTATGCTTATGGGAGATACTAGATTTACATAATTAGTGCTTATGAAAAAAAAACTAGATTTACAATATTAGTGCTTATGAGAGATACTAGATTTACATTATGAGTGCTTATGAGAAATACTAGATTTACAATATTAGTGCTTATGAGAAATACTAGATTTACTATATTAGTGCCTATGAGAGATACTAGATTTACTATATAAGTGCTTATGAGAGATACTAGATTTACTATATTAGTGTTTATGAGAGATACTAGATTTACTATATTAGTGTTTATGAGAGATACTAGATTTACTATATTAGTGCCAAAGAGAAATACTAGACTATTAACCCATGATAACTGAATGTTGTAAATATTCAATTAACTTATTTAAACGTTCATATTATGGCTCATGAGTTACATTTGTGAACTTCATTAACTAATAGATTGGATGTGTACTATATTCTATCATCACACAATGGTATGTAATTCTGTCCTTATACAAGAAATTCTTGTGATATGGTTACTGATCTGAAATGTATTTTGTAGATGCGCGCCAGGTTTTCTTGACTTCAATGCTATAGTAACCAGCATTTACCTGGTGGATGGCACCCTCATTAGCGGCTGTAGCAAGCTGAGGACTAGAGGAAGAATACGTATACAGATGGGATGTGGACATTCCCGCTGGCGCCTGTCAGAGACAATTACAAATGTACAAACACTGGTCAATATAATTATATAGCAATGTACATACTTAATATGTAAGTGTTAATTTCTTATACTAACAACACTGAATATATATGTTATAAAACATAATACATATTAACATCTTTAAGCCTAATCTACATTGTTGATTTATTCCACTCTCCTTAACTGATTCTATCACATTTGTACATGCAACAATTTCCAAGACCTTATAAGACCGATTCATCATTACTTTGTTTATATTTCAACAAAATGACAACTATCTTTCCTTAACCAGTCAAATTTTAACAATTTGAGAATTTAAAACCTTTTTTATTCTGATAATTGAATCATTAATTAAAACACATTTTGTTTTCTCTTTGTGTATGTTATAGTCATATTAAAATTATCATCCTAGATTTTAGTGTTATTCCAATTCTACTCTACTCAAAATTAGTCAACATTTTCAACTCTACCTATACACGCATTAGTCAAATATCTACTTTAATATATAACACAAAATCCCTCATAACTTTTTTTATATATAAAATTACTTCTCTCCCACAGAACTACCCTAGTTTTTCCACTGTCTATTCAACAACCTAGATCTTTTCCATTATCAAAAAATAACTTTTCATGGCATGATGTTTTCAACTATCAATACCCGGCCCCTTAATCATATTTACAGTAAATGACTTATCTTATAATATTGTAATTCTACACTTTGACAACAATTAAGCTCTAACAACCTGGTTTTAATTCTTCATAGTAGGTTAGGAAAATGCTAACACACAAAGTAACTTAACTTCTTTAGTATCTATATTCCACAATGAAATGGCTTTCTTTTCCATGATTTGCAAAGTACACTGTTTAATTGTTTACACTGTTTAGTTGAAACAGTGAGGGCAAAATACTCTTTATTATTTAAATATCTATGAATTTTTGAAATTAATCTTAAAGTGTTTTTTTCATACTGTTACTATTCTTTTTCTTTAAAAACAGGTTTGCTAGAGCACATATCTATGGTAGAAAAAAGCACAACAGAAAAATGAAAATCAAATATTGTAGATGATTGTTATATATAATGTGCAAATTATTTCTAACATTGGTACTGTTAATTCAGTTCTTTTCAACTATATCATCTAAGTTAACATTTTTGCTAATACAAACCTAGTAGTGATGAACTTTTGACCCCAAGGGTCATGCCTTAAACAAAATTCATTCTCCATGCCTTAAGGTTACTATATAAACAAGCATTAAGCTTTGAGTGCCTTCTAGTTTCTTACAAGATGATATTTAAAATTTATCTGACAACCATAAACAAATACGTGCATTAAACATCAAGAAGCTATTTTTTTTACAATTTTATCTTATTTGTTTCAAGACAATTCTTGGTCAGGAACATATATAAAATAAAACTAAAAATAAAAATAAATTGGAAATGTCTGTTGTACATTGACAACATTAACTGACAATGAAGAAGTTTAGCACTTTAAACTTAATTGTAATTGATTAAATGCACACTTAGTAATTTACATTAAAAATATCAACATTAATAAAATGTCTTAACTTAAGGACTTCAACACTGAAAATTAAAATTAAAATATTGTATCAGTTTCATTTGTTTATATGCCTGTCATTATATTCAAACATGTTGTATAGACATGTATTGAATTAAACAGTAAAACAAATGTAACTGTGTAATGATGGACAATAATAAAAGGTCTGCTCGCTAAAACAAATGAAATAAAATTATTTGGATTAAAATAGCTTGTTATTTGAAACTGCTAAAATGATCAAAAATAAGCATAATGAAATTATCTATTAAACAAGAGACCCATTGGGCCTTAACGTCCATCTGGTTGAGATCTGTCCAGTAGTTTCAGAGGAGATGTTGTTTAAAGGCATACTGTCAAATTTACCCCTTTTGGCCCGCCCACCTGTCCCCTGGGGGTCAGGGACTTCATTTGTACAATATCAAACCCCCTTTCTCTAACAATGCTTCCTGCCAAATTTGGTTGAAATCTGCTCAGTAGTTTCAGAGGTGTCGTTTAAAGGTAAACTGTCAAATTTACCCTTTTTGGCCCATCCACCTGTCCCCTTGGAGGTCAGAGACTTCATTTGTACAATCTTAAATACCCTTCCCCTAAAAATGCTTCCTGCCAAATTTTGTTGAAATCTGCCCAGTAGTTTCAGAGGAGATGTAGTTTAAAGTAAAAGTTAACGAGAGACGGACGATGGATGGATTTGTACGAGGAAAGTCAACCTTGGACCTTTGGTCCAGATGGACTAAAAACACTGAGGAAATAAACTAAGTACTACATCAGACAAGAGACTACATACAATAGAGATACCATAAACTGTCAGATACACACATGCTACTTACAACAGCTTTATACTGTATAGGAAACATGCTCTGTCTTTATTTTATAAAACAGTACAATACATTGAAATAAACATGTATCAACTGAAAAAGACAAATATGAATTATCTCCCCTTCTAATCTTCAACACTAAACGATCAACTTAAATCTTGTATTAAAACGTAATCAGATATACTACAAATCTATGTTAACAAAATTCAATTTAAAGAGTTATCTCTCTAAAAATAATATTTATATTGACTGAACTATTTTTGCTTACATACCTATAACCAAAACACGTTTTTAACATGGTTATAGGGTAAATAGAATAAATTCAAAACAAGATTTACTTTCCCATTAAAGTAACACATTATGCACAAGAAATAATATTACATTTGACAGAATGAAAGACATAACATTCATTCACATATCTTTGATGACAGTAAACAAACTGTTAACATAGTTTCAATCTAAATAAAAATATAATTCTCAAAATCCAATAAAAAGATCACACATATCACACAAACAGTCAGTATGTCCCTTAGAAGGCAGAGCATGCTTGTACCTATACAATATACTGGGTTCTAGGGAGTCAGCAAAGCATAATGGGAAGATAATTTGAATTTGAATCAGCTGTACAACAGAAGGTGAGTGCAGCAGATGACATCAGAAACAAGGTGTTCTACACAACACAAACTTGTGAGTCAATCATGGAAACTACCAAAATGTTCATTTGTTACAAATCTTTTATATCAATTTTGTTTAAGGATCAAATGAAAAGTTAAGAGTACTGTTTTTGGGATGGAACAAACAAAGTTTTCATTTTTCTATCAAATTTCAAACCAGGTCACTTTTTAGAAATCAGTTTAGTAAGTTCCATGTTATGTTTGATTCCCCTAGCTTTGCATGACTCCCAAACTTACAGTATGGTATTTTTGAAGGTAGTCTCTTGACTGAAATGTACGCGGGGTTGGAGTTGAGCTCCCACTTAATGGGGGAGATGTGCGCCATCTAGTTGCTATAGCATCAAGACTGCCACTGCCTACCCTGCTCTCCAGTTCTTCTGCTCGCTGTTCTGTACTTTCTTTTTCTTCTTGTATTAATCTGTTAAGTAAAACACAGTGCATGTATTTAATGTCCAGCCTAACAAAATAAGCAGATCATTTGCATTCATCTTTCAGGGTTTGTGAAATAATAACTGTATGAAAATCATGTGAATGCTAGCTAGAGAAATCTAAATTACATTGTATAGAGAATATCCAAATTTGAGTAATTCACACAGTGGCAATAGTCACCATCTGTTATTGAACTTTTTTTACTAAAAGCCAAAAAAAAAAATATGAGTTTACAAAAACAACAATCAAAACATTTCTGAAGAAAAAATAAATTCAAACAGAATTTCAAACTTATCTTTCATTTAAGACTTGCATTCCAAAAATGTTTTCTTTCTGTTTCCCGTCATTTACCTGATTTCATTGTTGATTGCATCCAGTTGTTCCTGTAACATCAGGGCTAAGGTCTGGGCATCAGTATGTCCACTGGGTGACAACATATCAAAGGCTCCTATGACTGACTCATTATCATCAGTGCCATCCGATTCACTGTTGTCAAAGGCCACCTGTACACTGGCCAGCACATTAGCCTGTTGTATCTTCTCCCATTCCTGCTCATTCAAAGTGTTCACCTGTTACAATGTGTTTTTATGACGAGAAGAAAATAAATTAAAACCAAAAAAATTCCAAGCATCTTCATTTTTCATTCTTTAAATTTCATTGTTTTGAAACTACAGTAATCTATTGGTCATATGTATTGTACATCAATAAACCAATAGAAATTCAGCTGAAGCAGTCAATTTGTACTTTCTTGTACTTGCCTTGATCATCAGAACCTTTGTTTATTTATCATGAGAGTAGTTCACACTTGCTATATGTTATTTCTGTTGTATTATATTAGAACAATTCTTTATTATTGAGATTAAATTACATTAAACAATAAAATTTCTATATTTGCCTTATCTTTTTAAATATCAAAATATCTGAATAACAACTCAACAGGAAACTATGAAATTCTTTTAGTTTTTATCAGAATGAAAAATGTTGATTTTGGAGAAAAAAATGAACTAAGAAAATAATAAAGTGTGAATTTGATTTAAAAATCTAATTCTAAATATAAATAGTGAAGTTGATGTGACACAGTTTGATTTAAATCAAAATCAGTATAAACTGCAAGAAGCTACGTAATCTACACATAATGAGACAACAACAAGAAACATAGAGATATAATTCTACATGTGACACATGCATAATAGAAATATTAAAACAAATAACGTATAGTTAAATTCTGCATTGGTCAAATGGAGGGCCCTCAATGAGAATATGATTAATTTTTGCAAACAATTCATGCCAATAAACTAAATCGTTTTTCTAGGAAGAATTAACTATTCATATCAAAAAAAGTTCATTGAAATATATCATCTTATATTTTGACTCTTACGTATCATTTGTGATGGATGAAACAAAACAGTTACAGCTCAGTGAAGCATGACTAACAATGTAAAGGGAAAACATGACGTCTGCTTGAGTCAAAGGTTACATAGGTTATCATGAAGCATGACTAACAATGTAAAGGGAAAACATGACGTCTGCTTGAGTCAAACTTTACATAGGTTATCATGAAGCATGACTAACATACTATTAAACAATGTACAGGTAAAACATGACGTCTGCTTGAGTCAAACTTTACATAGGTTATCATGAAGCATGACTAACATTCTATTAAACAATGTACAGGTAAAACATGACGTCTGCTTGAGTCAAACATTACATAGGTTATCATTAATCATGGTTACATATACCCATAACCATACAACTTTCAATAACTCTGGCATGAAGTTACAATAGGACAAGATCAACACACAAGTACACAATAAATTTAATACCAAAATTAAAATTGATAATGATAAATATATGAAAGAGAAATCTTACCTTAGTCGGGTCCTCCAGCATGGCTTGTTCCCTACCTCTTTGGTTACGTCTTGCCACTTCCAGATTCGCGTCCATGGGACTTTGAGCCATGACATTTGAAGGCATTGGATAACCAGAGCTAAAATGTTATTTATGGTAAATGAACAATCTACTTCAATGGTATATTGTCATAGTTTAGACAGCGTAAATGTGTAAGTTTTATGTGTAAACAACATATTGATACATACTTCATTTTACAAGTTATCAAATCTTGTAGTTCTATTTGTTTATTAACAGACTCAGATCCTGCTGTTTATTTGTTTATTTATTGACTCAAATCTGTTTGTTCTATCTTTTCAATTCTTGACTCAATCTGCTTTTCCTATTTGTTAATTGATTGAGTCTTGCCCTATCTATTAAGTAACTTACTCATATCTAGCTAAATGTTCTATTTGTTGCCTCAGGGTATCCACTTCTTTTTTGGCTCTCATAAGATCTTCATTATTTCTTTCCTGAAAAATGGATAAAATCATGATGAAGTATATAAATATTTGACATCTATGGTTAACTGAGTCATATTAGGAATAACAAGTTACTAAAATGTATGTCAATATGTTAGAATTCAATTGCTATACATATATCAGAACAAGAAACATGATTTTTGTGTGTTACCTTTTCATTCTGAACCTCTTCTAAAGCTTTACATATTCGCTCCAATTCCTGAGTAAGTTGATTCTTTTCCTCCAGCGCCTGCATTCTCTCCTTCAGGTGTAACTGTAGTCTCTCGTTAGATTCACTAAGAAGTTTGTCTACTGTAGCAGATAGTCGTGTATTATGTTCTTCATTTAATTTCTCCCTCTGCCTTCCCTTAAAACAAATACGATATAAACTTACACTATGGTATTGCATGATTCAATGAGATAACCATTATACTGAGTATGAGTATTAGGTACTAAGATAACTATCTTCTACAAGACAATCTAGTTATGTTTCAATACTGCTTTCATATGGTAGTCTTCACCAATGACCAGTATGCTGAGTACGTGTATTAGGTACTAAGATAACTATCTTCTACAAGACAATCTAATTATGTCACAATACTGCTTTCATATGGTAGTCTTCACCAATGACCACTATACTGAGTATGTGTATTTGGTACTAAGATAACTATCTTCTACAAGACAATCTAGTTATGTCACAATACTGCTTTCATATGGTAGTCTTCACCAATGACCATTATACTGAGTATGTGTATTAGGTACTAAGATAACTATCTTCTACAAGACAATCTAGTTCATGTCACAAAACTGCTTTCATATGGTAGTCTTCACCAATGACCATTATACTGAGTATGTGTATTAGGTACTAAGATAACTATCTTCAGATAGCTGTATCGTGCTTACTCTGAGGTTAACTATAACTGCTGTCTTCTTCTGTCCAGTAATGAGTAAGTACGATGACTCTATTTTATGGTATTACCCAACTCAGTGTCTCCCCCAGATTTTGACAAATAAACACTGCTAATCCTGACTTTTATTATTATTATTATTATTATTATTATTATTCATTGAATGATAATCACTGAATCAGAATGGATCCAAAATGACTATCATAAGACCCTTTAACGCAAAACAGACTTCAGATGGGACAAAATGTTACAGTATAATGTAAGAAGTACATTACTTACCCTCTGTAACTCTGTCTCTTTATCAGAGATCTGTTGCAGTAATTGCTGCATGGATTCTTCTGCCGTGCCATGCCGTTCTTCTGCCTGTGACAATGCCTCTAGTCGCTGCTGTAATTCTGCTTCAACTGTGGGTAAGGCTTCTGCCTTCTTCAATGATTGCTGCAGTTTCTGCTCTGCTAATTCAAACTTTTCTTGTAGAGAGCGTACTTTTTCTTCAGTCTGTGTAAAGCAATTCAGATTTAACATGGTCATACTAATAAAACATTTCTCTTAAAAACTAAGAATAAATAGCTTAAGTTGGTTATGCTAATATAAATATGGTTTCAAAGTCAGGTTTGTTAAGTAGATCATGGTACATTATAAATTGAATATTTTATGAAGGCTAATACCCCTGTATTCTAGATAGTTAATTAGTTTAAGTATCCACTTTAACACTTCACATCTAAGTATGTTATATGTACCGCTAGAAGTTTTTGAAAAGTATTTAAAGCATGTTGAATAAATAACAGTGGCTTTATTAAGACAGTGCTTTGGTAACTTCTCTTGGTACCTTTAGGCTTGATAGAATCTTAAATTTTAACAAGATGAAATATGCACTGTCAGCTTTATACTTCAGAACACTTCCAACTCGAATCAACTAAGGATCAACAATGCAGTCTGTTGAGAATGTTGCTGATTTTATTTTCATCTTTCTGCTTTTCTAAGAGTTATTTCCCTTGCACAAGCAAACAGAAGCTTACTGTATTAGGTAAGTCAATACTAAAAGAGAGCATTTTTATATTTATTATTTTGACAATAAATATAATTGACATTATAATATTGTGAAATCCTTTAAAGGTAATTTTAAGTCTTAGTTTTTAATGTAGGAGAAAGCAAGAAAACAAACTGTATAGACAAAATGAAACAAAGATGGCTTTTAGTAAAAGTATTTCAATCTAAAATTTAATCATGCCCAATTCCAAGGACAAGTTAGTCTAATAATGAAAAAACACCCTGGTCCTAAAATTTTCCTTAATATTCGTCAGGTCTGCCTTTCTGGATATTTAAACTAACACTGTTTTTGCTTTTGTTGGATTTAACTTTTTTTTTGAACATTTTCACTGTATTACATAACTTTTGCTACAACTTACACTTTTAAGTTGACTTCCTTTATTAGCTAGTTCAGATTCGAGTTTGTCATTGAGATCATGCAGAGATGTAGACTCTCTTTGGGCATTGAGGTAGCGCTTCTCCAGAGTGGCAATACGTTCCTCTTGATCCTCTCTTTGAGCCAAAGACTTAAAATAAAGAATGAAATAAAACATTCACTTATAAAAAAGAAGTTATGCCATGATATGTAATCCTGCAATTTTAACATTTATATGTAATAACATGTGTGAGTATAATAATTAACTAACTATACACTTTTTTTTTTTTTTTTTTTTTTTTTTTTTTTAAAACTATTATTCAGCAACCTTAAGTTACACTTATGCAACACTTATCATGAAATTTAGCAGTAAGATTGATAGCAGAAGTATATATATTTAAAGGAATAAAGTGTTTAAAGCAAAACCTTTAACCTTAAATGAAATATGTGTAAGTACAACATTCATCTTTCAATTTAACTTGTAACCAAATGTGATTTGAGTGCTTAATTAGACACAGAAATACTGTACACTTTATTGAAACAATTCAAGGAACAATGATACCATAATCTACAAACTGAAGGTATACACCAATATTGCATGCAACACTTACCTCTCTGAGATCTCTCTGAAGTTTTACAACCTGTTCTTGGCTCTTAATGAGATCTTTTTGGGAACATGTGAAATTTTCTTCAAGCTCTGTACATTTATTTGTCAACTCTAATAACTTGGTCCTGGCGGCGGTCATTTCTGTATTCTGCTTGTCCACCGTGTCTTGAAGTTCAATAAACTTATTTACATCTGAATCTGGGTCAATTGAGCCATTAGATATTCTCTGTAACAAGCAAACACATGAACAATCAAAATATGACAAATATTTAACATAAATATACACAATAACCATTCAGGAATATTTTACGTCTCTAATAATTCTAATAATGATTATATTTAATAACATGTCATTGTTTTAGATATATACTGCACATTGTTCCACAAAATAGGAGAATCTTTGAAATTTACCCCTTTCATGATTTTGGTATGATGTTCAGGCTTGTGGTCGCCCTCCTGTTGTATTGCCTCTAGTTTGGCTGCTTTGCCATCCTCAGTACTACCACTTGAATGCCTTGATTTACTCTGCTGTTCTCTTAGGGTAAATAACTGTAGGAATATAATTCATCAACCCACAATTAAATAATCCTGTGTATACTTTGCAAGCTGGGTAATGATGTGTGGAAAAGGAACAAAGACAGAGAAGTATTTCTACCTAATAGTTGATGAGACAGGTAAGTGTATACCACATGATCACTGTCAACCATTCAATTGCATGGTTTAGTCATTTATATTTACTTGATAAGTATAATTTCATGCATATAATCAATGGTTTAAGTAATTTATTATTGACAAGCTGAAGTTAACATAACATTTTATTTTTAAGTGAAAACCTTCCTATATATTTTCCAATTAACAAAATTAATTGCTTGAGACTCATGTGAACAGACATACTGTATGTACAAGAAATAGACTAAAGGTAGTTTTTTAATATCATTTCAGTAAGCCAAAATATATACATATCCATTTTGAAATTTTGTTCACTTTTCCCCCATTAAACTTGGTTAGAGTTGCTTTGGTTGACTCATTAGCTCCTTTTGTGATGCTTTGATGTCTGAATTCGAAATTGCTGATAATAATCCATAACAAAATCATTAGATCTGCAGCTTTATATTTGCACTGAAACTAATGCAATATTTAATGTGAAGATATCAGCATTACATCTTTTATCTGAGAAATTTCTCTATCACAAACTCACTAAAGGACACTTTCTTAGTTTTATCAGTGATTCCAGACATTGGTTTTAGCCACAGCACCATTTAAACATCTGTGGCAAATGCTAATCATAAAACCATTTACTACAGCCATCAATACTTTATCAATTAAATTGCCTCCTAAAGTGAACAACATCATCATTTCTATAAAGAAAAATAATTCTGATTTGTTTGGACTTCACATAGTTTTAATTACAACTTACCTCTTGGTTAGCACTTGACAGATCTTCTTCTAAGGAAGCTACTCTCTCAAGAGCTACTCTTAATTTCTCACGAACCTGTAAACATAGCGTTAAATCTGAATTAAAAAATAATGCCTTCAAAAGACATACCTCCGAATAATCAGAACACATTAATATCTGTAATACAAAACATTCCATGGAATGATATGTCTTGCTTTATAAGCATATATAATGTAAATTTAATGGCCAAGCACAGCAGATTAAGCTGCTTGTAGATCCAGTGTTAAATGTGTGATACAAAACTATACTTAAGACTTAAAACTTATCAAACTATAAAATGAAGGCTTAGAGTCAAAAGTAAATGAAAACCTTCATTTTCAAATCGATGTGTTGAAAAATATATAATAGAACCTGATCTCATAAACACTATAGACAAATGACCATTTAATACTTCATCCACTGTGTCTTTGACAAGAGATCCAGATGTATCTGGACATTCACATGGAACTGTTTCTTGAATATTTTTACTAAATCTAGAATATATCTTTATATATAATTTTGGATTGCCTCCTTTTGACAAGATGCCCACTTTTGACCCAATACTTTTTGTGTGTCTTAGATATTAACATACACAACACTTCCAAGTACAGTTTATACAAGTTTAATTGTGAAAACATCATGTGCCGATGACTTGGCATTCTGGAGGAGGTGTAATAATGATGGTGCATGACCACAAAAGCTCACCTAAGCTAAGCTGAAGGTGCTGTATTGTTGTTTAAACAGAAACGGAAATTACGAGACAACTTATTCGGAGCAAAACAATAATTATAGCGAAATGATTATTAAGAAAGCAATTTTTTACCTTTTCATCAAGAGCTTTATGGTGTTCAAACAAAGATTTCAGTGCCTTCAAAACCTCCACTTCACTTGAGACACCTGCTGGAGAAGACGCCTGTCGTTTTACAACCGTCATTCTTAGAGACCTTTCATGCCGAGACACAAGACATTCCAAGTGTTCTAGAAGTAACTGCAACAGAGAAATCAAATATTCAGAATGTACATTATCAAGACTCCAAACTGACAGCATTACTATTCCAAGAACACACTACTGGTACACTGTTTCCTTGTAATCACAAGATAAGACTTCCATGGACAGTTTCAATCCTATAGTAAATAACGTTAACAACATTCAATATATAAAAACATGTTTCTTAAAATACAGTAGCTACATGTATAATGTAGCAAACAAAATACATCCATGTTGAGTTCGTTGATTTTTTTCAAGGTTAAATATTTTAATAAAAATTTAAATACTTTGTTAATGAATATCAACTTTTCAATTTTAAAATGCAGACAAACAAATAAATTAACAGTAATTAATATATAATATGAGAAAGATCATAAGAAATCATTACACTTTTATGGCACCAGAATATACATCTGTTATCCATGATTCTTCAATATAAAACTATTCCATCAACACTTTTCTTTTCAATGATGTGATATTCTGGCACAATATCGACACTTTGTTTTTTTCAACGATATTCTGGCAGAGTATCTTACTATCATCATATATATCAAGATAACTAACAATATAAGCTTTCTGGTGCTAGTCGTCAACTGTTAATGTAGCATCACTGATGCAAATAAACTATCTCATGTTGGCTTGAATTGAACAAAAAATAATAGGCAATAGACTTATGTCATGGCAGGATATTAAGGTTGTTTATGTTTTACTTGGTGATGCATGCATTTTAGTGCACAGAACCTTTACATTATCTAATCATGAGATAGATTTTCTAATTCTCTTTTCAATTACAATTGAAATTAAAACAACAATGAAATGATATTACAGCAAATGTACACAAATATGTGCGCGTTTTAGCACATATAACCAAGAACATCCCTTGCTTACTAAATCTCTGTAATTCCTTTTACAAGCACCATGATCTATGATACAATGTGCCTGATTTGTGTGGCATACTCCTCCTTAACAGTATACAACAGGTGGTTGTTTCTGTCAATCTTTATATAATTAGGTATATTATCGTATGTAGCAAGTTCTTGATGAGATGTATAAAATCAAGACTCTTTGTCTCTCACCCTGCATATATTGAAACAAGAGTATATATTGTTTTGTATCAAATCAAATAAGTATAAATCTGTTGTCTACATTTAAAATGACATGCATGTACCTTTAAAGGGTGAGCTTCACTGTATGTATTAGGCATGTTGTGTAGAATATTAATTTTAAAATGTACTTGATAAACAAGATGATATACATATACATACCCTGGTATTATTTCGCTCTGCCTTGAGTTCTGATACCTCTTCTTCACGCTCCAACAGAGTGTCTCGCATGGCATTTATTTCTTTGGTCAAAGAAGCATATTCCTGTTAATCAAAAACCGTAATGGTTTTAATCAAAGTTTAATACATGGACATTACATTTTTATTTCAAAATCATGAAAAAAATGTACAATTTATAAATCTGTATCATGTCAGGGAAAGCAACTTGAGTATCTTAACACTCCTTCTATCAATTGTTCTTAGATAGGATATACTTGACAAAATCAACTATGGTTTATTTTTTGCTAATCATGAATGAGCAATAACAGGAGAAGGCACATTAATATTTATAATTTTGCTATAAAGCATGTGATCAGAGATCATTAAGTCTGTTTAATTTGGTCATGTACAAACTTAAGAAGATTGTAGAACATGTTCGAAATACTCTATATCTTTATCCAACAAATTTACTCTTGACTCTTGAGAAATATTTTTTGTAAATGATTGAAAAGATGAATGTGATATAATATAAAATCAATAAATATGCTTATAAACATAAACAAGTTTTGGTGCATATATCCACAATTATTTTCTTCAAATGTACATAAACCTACTAGAAGTGCTACCTTTGAAGTTGTTTTACAACTTTTAATGATAATGTGAGATAATGATTTGCCTTGTAGTCACTCACGTGCACGCAACCCGCACACACACGTGAGTAAAGTTGCTTGGAGTGAATCCAAAGGTCAGAACGAAGATATTTTTACAGACAAAAAATCAGGGGAAAGCACAAGCATTAGCTAATAAAAGCCTCTTTATACTTTCTTCTGCTTTTCACAGGGAAGTCCAATTTAGTCCATACAGTTACACAGCTTACTTTTTGAGATTTATGTGTACATTACTATAGTACATGTACATGTAACTGCAGATGCTGCTATCTTTGGTTAGAGGATAGATTTGCATACATCTGTGCATGTGCCTAATGTTGAATCATATTGCCACTATACAAATCTCTCTAACTGATAAACACCCTGATCAGCTAATAAGATAGACAGATGAAACAGCATGTGTTTGCTTAATATTACTGTAAACTATCTAAAACAGCAACAGCTAGAACATTTGTATATTTAAATGGCATGTGACCAAAAATTTGCATATCTGAGTTCATCATGTTATATATTTTTTATTAGAAGTTAGACAAATGTAGCATGTAGAAAATTTTACACAACTTTCACATGGGTCATAATGGTAACAAGGGAGATAACTGCGATAAATTTTGATTTGCAATAGTTTCGAACAATCAGACTTTGATAGCAAATTATGAATTGAAATAGCTTAATGTAAAGGGGAATGTTTTGTATTAAGAGTTATTTCCAGTATCCCTTATCATAGTATGCACAATTCATTGAATGCAGTGTACAAAAAGAAACCCAAAGACCTTCAGGCCAGACGGACTAAAAAGTAAAATTAATGTGATTCAAGTTGTCCTTAATATATATATATATATATATATATATATATATCACTGACTATTTCTGAAGGTATGTCAGATCACTTATACTTACATATACAATACTATAACACATCATCTATCTACATAACTAGTTTGATTAAGAATTTATACAAAACTATTAAGAACTCCCCTTCAGTATATCTTGTGCATGAGAGTTACAGGAAGTATTTTACTATATATATTTAAATTTTCAGTAGTAAAAGTGTGCCTTTATATATATGAAAACAATTTATCAAGTAAATAAATTTCTATAAAATTTGCATCACAGACAACATTTTAATTTCAATTGCAAGTAAATTCCTAATTAAGTTCAAAACAGTTTAGCATGACAGACACACAAACATGCAATATCCCTTAAGCTTTCCACTTAAATAATAAGCCTCACTACATATGTACATGTACAGGCATTGGGTATCTACAACTGCAATGTACATGTATATATGTAAACATACATTGTATATAAAGCAACGATAACACATTAATGATTGAGGCCACAAAATACCTGCAGTCACGCCTCACGGTTCGGTCGGTAGACTTTATACATGCTAAATGGGATGACTCTTTCTTATACAAAACATACTTTCTCTCCTATTTAAATCACAAGTAAATTGTCCTTTACATGTTCATTCACTGGAAACGTTAAATTTTTCTATAGTTGTTACAGGTATAAAAACACTAACAAGTATAGTACAATAGCTTAATTCATACTTGTGCTTAAATGTTCCCTATGATAATCATATTACACAAAAGTTATTTGGCTCTATATATATAATTAGAAAAAAATGTCTATATATAGAAAGCGCAGGAATAATAACTTTTCTCCTACGATCCATATAGGTTACGTCACTCTGGAGAGGTGGGTTTTATAAATTTATCCCACATGTTAGATAAC
>JAUMGZ010141646.1:0-16952 GCA_032359645.1 Pododesmus macrochisma
TACCAGGGTTAATAAACAAGGTGTCACACACTATTGTTATGTACCAGGGTTAATAAACAAGGTGTCACACACTATTGTTATGTACCAGGGTTAATAAACAAGGTGTCACACACTATTGGTATGTACCAGGGTTAGTACAAAAGATAACACATATGTTTTCTGGGTTAATATACTATGTGATATACACTTCTGGTACATAACTTGGTTTATATCTAAGGTGATAAATATATTATTGGTATGTACCATGGTTGAAACTTGCAGTAAATACACGAGATAGAATAAACTTCTTATTTGTACCAGGGATAATACAAACAAGTTCTATTGGTATGTACCAGGGCTAATACAATCACATTCTATTGGTATGTACCAGCGTTAATACAAACACATTCTATTGGTATGTACCAGGGTTAATACAAACACATTTGATCGGTATGTACCAGGGCTAACACAAACACATTCTATTTGTATGCACCAGGGTTAATTCCACAAGTTAACGCTATTTTCTTGTATGTTCCAACGTTAATACACATGGTATGTACTGGAATTAATTCACAAGATTACAATCTTTTCTTGTATGTCTAATGGGTTAATACACATGGTATGTACAAGGGTAAGTCTACAAGATTACATACTTATATTTTATAGGGGCACGATCTACTTGTTTGTAACAGGGTTAATACACAGGATGACATATCAAACATGTGACAATACATTACCACAATACTTTTCATCCAACGCATCAGGACAGTCAACATAGCCATTGCACCACAGGCTTTCTTTTGTGCATGTAACATTGGTAGGTATAGGAGAGTTGGGTGCCACACATGCTTTGTATCCAGGGAAACAGTCTACAAATCAAAGGTTTATATATATTATATATAAATAGCTTCTACATATTATCTGATGTCCGACAGTGCAGAGCTAATTAGCATATAGATACTACTTACGAACAAGTTTTGCATTACTTCTCCATAAATTGTACCATTCCACATATGTCGCTTTCCGTTTCATAGCTTTGTTTTGGATCTTTGTTAATACATTATTATTATGATTGTTACTTATCGTTCAGGATGTTAAGGTGACTAGTCTCCTTATGAAGTTGAATCAATTCAGGTACATCAAGATCATTCCGGACACTCATTCCTTTCTTAATATATGACCAAAGGCATAAATCGTTAGTTACATGTATCCATTACCTAAATATTATGAATTAAATATTCAAGAAGGCCATGCAACCTTAAATGCTTTATTCAAAATCAAAAACAAAAATTAAAACTCAAATCAACTGTTCATATAGGTATGATGTGATACTTACCACTATCTGTACAGGCTATAGCTAAACTGTACGATGAGTAACACGATAATGATGAATAGCTGCAGTTGTTCAAATTGTCTTCTGTGCCTTCACAATAAAACCTTGCTGCCAGTTTAGTCACCGAAATACTTCCATAGCCATATTCATTATCTCTCCATGTTTTAGTCTTAACATTTTCACTGAAACATAAGTATGGCAAACTAAATAGCATTATACATCAAGTTTAATTTATGCATGACTTTTAAAAATTCAATAATAAAACTATAAATTCAAATAATTTGGTTTCTCCAAAACTGTTCTTGAACACATTTTAACCAGCACATCTTATTTTAAAACCTTTTATCGATATTTTCAGTGACAAAGCTTATTGAGACAATTACCTGAAACCAAGTTGCTGACATGCTACTTTTGTGTCCATGTCATCCCAATAAGAGGTACTACTTGCACAAACTGGTTGAAAATAATCTAATTTTGCGTTATTCCTTATTTCCAATCTTCCCATCTGGTTTTTGATACCTCCAACCAGGCGTATGTCAAATCCAGATTTTTTCGCTGTTTCCTGAGCTACAAATCAGACAATTCAGAAAGAAAAATTAAAAACATTCCAAGCAACATTTTTATTGGACCATAACGTGCAACAACATTATATTGTTTCATTTTGTATTTGACCCAAGTATTGTATTGACATTTTTTGACCCCCGGGTCAGGAGTTAAACACACATAAATATTCATCCAAGGTTGAAAGATGTTCTGTACAAGTATTAATCTTTTTTTTGTTTAAATAATAATAATTCCTATTTCGGCACCCTGTTTGTATTCCCTGACAACCAAGTTGCATTAATGGAACATGTTTGAATACGCTACACTTCCTGCTAAGTTCGGATAGAGTTAATTAAAATGTAATGGAAAGCATGATGTCTACAAGGTATCAGTCAAGCAGAGACGCTGGGGCGCATATTGCATTAATTGGCGAAAAGGGGACAATGAAAGGAACATCTATATCCAGTTGCATAGAAAATATTTTGAGAACAGTCAAGTCATTTATGCTTAAGGCCTTTGACAATAAAAGGTCTTGATTGCCATATTTCAACGAGTTCAGCAACATCGGACATATTTATGAAAAAAGGACTATACCACAATTTACAAATAGGTTTGGTATGAATGTGACCAAAAGTGCATGACAATAGTCCTAAACATCTTAGCCAATGAAATGTACCTAAAATCATTTTGGACATCATAACCATCACGGTTTTTTCCCGTTGCCCCTTTTGGCTATGAGGCTCAGATTAACTGAAGTCTTGTCTATTCTAAATTAATTTTCTCTATATCGTCCATTAATGACGGCTGCTTCGAGTAAGATTTGGGATCTGGGATGGGGTTGTCTCACACAGAGTATTGGCTCTTTCCTCTTATAAATATCATATTTATCAGAGGCATGTTTCAGATTGCACTTTTGTATTTGGATTGAGTTCGACCATGTCGGACACAATATTGGAAGGGAGTCACACAAGAAGCTTCAATTTTTGTGAAAATCTGATCAGAAGTTCTTGACAAAAAGTCTTAAAAAGCACGGTCGGTAGTAAGCCATATCGATCGTACTGGAACAAATTTGGCAATATTGAAAAGAAATTGTCATGAACAGTAAAATCAAGTTTTGAGAAAAAATCTGACCAACAGCTCAAAACCAGATGTCAACAATGTCTAAGCCAGTCAGAAGCTATGGCGGCTATATGCCATTTCTCAATGACCTAAAGTTATTATATACCAAAACATTAAGCTCTAGGCCTTCTAGTTTATTAGAAGAAGATTTTTGAAGTTTTGTCCCCACCTTTTGGCCCCCTAGTGGTGTCCTCTGGGGCCCCAGCCCTTTCATTCATTTGAACAAATCGGAATCCCCTTTTCCTAGGGATACTCCCTACCCTACCAAGTTTGGATAAAAATGGTCCAGTGGTTCAGGAGAAGAAGTCGAAAATGTTAAAAGTTAACGACGACGGACGGGATTTGTATGAGAAAAGTCCACCTTGTACCTTCGGTCCAGATGGACTAAAAATCCCACACTAATATCTAATACAGTCGTACCTTACAAACTAATAATGCTTTTCGATAGATTTGCTCATAGTTAATAATTCGCCATTAATACATTGGAAACTGAACAATCTATAGCTAATCGTGTACATTTTTAGTGACAATTAAAGTTATTGGTTGAAATTCAGTATCATGAAATATATTTATAATTAAAAAAAAATGTATAATGTATAACTATACTTAAGACTTGTTGCCTCTTTCGATAAGAGGTTAACTTGAGACCTTTTTTATCAGTTAACCACATCGTCCGGTTTTATATTATTTTTTTTTATATAATTAAATATAATATTTAGCAAAATATTGTGAAAAATGCAACTCGAAATGACACTTGCTAAATGAAATTTATAATTCTAGAATTGGTTCACCATCAAAAGTTAACAAGCAAGGAAAAATAAGTATCGTTTTTTTCTATCTTATGCTAAGGCTACAATGGACATAAACACGAGACATAACACAAAAAGTAAAATCCAGTAAAGTGGGAAAAAAGGTCTTAATATAGATCTATGTTATAATTACCTATCTTCACTTAAGGTGTCATCTGTCTTACTTGATTAATCTGTATGTGAAGTTTTATCACTGTTTATTTAGTTCTTAGGCTGCGATAGGCCTAACACAAAACCTGCACATCAATTTTAACGTCATCAAAACGCAACAGGTAAAAAAATCATCATCATCAATGATGCACATGCATTTGAAGTCATAGCAAGACATACATCACAATTTCAAAAGTTGCAACAGACGATGACAAAGGAAGTTTTTATAATTGCTGAAAAGTGCAAGACCATGCAGTAATGAACATTTGTTTTCATTGTTGTCAATAAGTATATAACTGTCGACCAATGTAAACGTCGCATTCACAACAGATTTATCAACTATACAAATAATGCACCTTTATGATTGCGATACGAAGATCGATGGAGTAAAAACAACCAATATTGCTCGAAATTTTACAGTGAAATCCAGTTTTATTGTGGATATATGTAGGTCAATTGAAGTCAACTGCAAGACCGAATCGCCAACAAGCGTAGAAATAAATTCGCCAAAATGTCCAGTTCTCTTCAAATAAAGGTTGAAAGGCCAACATTCACACTGTATGTTTACCAAAATAATCGGCGTAGGCATACACCGATCTGGTGATTTGGTTATCAGCAATAAATTGCATATTCTACTACCGCAAACTATGTCGTAACAACCAATCATATGTCTCGTTACAGTTAGATTGAATTTTAATTTGAATTTGTCTTCAAATTGAAAATACGCAAAAAGCAATGTTGTTTTTAACATCTTGCTCTTTTTAAGAATTACAAACACGTCTTATTATGCATTGTCATTAAAAGCCTGATCGTTAATGAGGCTAAAAATGATTAACATGGAGCACTGTGTGTCTCTTAACACTTTGTCTAATAAAATGAAACAAAATTCAAATACGTTATAGATCTTCTATTTTTTGTTTTTTAAGTCAAAAATGATAAATGAAACAAAATTATGTATCACAAAACATATTCACGTCATTTGTTCCAAACTCTCAGTCGGAGAAGAGTCTACGGGATTTCCCATGCAAAAGCACAGCTGTGTAGTTGACCCTGTTATCTAAGGAGCACACATTAAATACAAGAGCGCGTGACATTTACATAATCCGGGTTTTTGTGTACTGTAGTAAAGATTGGTACAGCCAAGAGAGATTCTGAATTTTGACTTCCGCTTCCTGTAAATGAATGTTCGCAGGTCTTTTAAGGGCATTGTTACCCCGCCATCTTTGCGTGTAAAACAATAGCAGACAATCCAAAAAAGGTAGACAGGTCTTCACTGCATTTAAAATAGGACACGCAGTGAAAATCCAAAATATTTGAATGCGCAAATAATTTGCAACATTGTTAAATTTATATGATCTCAGTATTGCATGTATGTATTATGGATCAACCGTCTGATTATTCATCAGAGCGTAAAGGGAACAAGTTTAGTCACTTGCATAGTTGTAACCTAGCAATACAAGGTATTTTAGGAAACATTTCAAAGGGATGCATGATAAAAAACAAGGTGAATACAAATAGGTTTTTCTTTTTTCCAAAGATAAGATAAGACATCAATAGTTCAAATGTTCTAGCAGTACTTCAGATGTGCGACAGGAGTACACTTAGGGTCCCTCAAAGGTGATTCTAATGGTAGGCTCTTGAAGATTGCTTCTTTCTTAACAAAAAGCTGTAAAGGTGATTCACTTTAGATAGTGAAGCAAGTGTTTCAATAGTGTTTTTTCATTAACAGTACAGGATATTGTATAGAGTTTTTTAGCGTTAGGGCGGTAGTAGGGAGAAGTAGGTGCTGCAAAGAAGATACAATTAGGTTCACCTTTGAAGCATCATTTGCATAATTTTATTTTATCAAAAATGGTGCTTTAAGTGTACTTTTAAAAACTGAAGTACCTTTGATTGAGGGTGTTCCAAGGTAGCTAAAATAGTGGGACTTGACATATGCTTAAAGAGGACTGAAAATATACTGTTGTTCCATAACGGATCAAACTTATAAATAGTAAATATATCATGTCCCTTATACTTACAGTCCTTGGGGAAATTCGGTCGTAAACTTTTCCAGAAGGTGGATAAAATAATGGTGGCATCGTCGGAGGTCTTCTTACAAAAAGTGAACATAGAATTCAAAAGCTAAAACTAGAGCATGGTTAAAAGAACCTGCGGCCTCCGATATATTTTTGCTTATCAGACAGACAGCAGACAATTTGAATGAGTGCTAGAAGTCATGCCATGGCATAAACTCTGAGCCCAAGGGGTAAGCATTATAAACTGTATACATCCTAGATTTACAAACCTCCACAATTTCCACGTTTCAGTGTTACATAGTCAATGGCCATTTCTCCATAAGAATAACGTCCAGCACTTTCTCCCTGAATCACAATCTAATAAAGTAACAAGATACTTTTCACATATGTGTGCACGAGGGATGATATATTATAATTGATTGATATTAATGTTCTTTTCAATGTAATCAATTCAATTCGTCAGTCTTTTGATTAATTTGAAATTCTATTCTTATTTTCCCAACCGTCTGGCTCCCTACATCCCCTTTGTCTCCTAAGCCATTGTTCATTTTGATTAATCTAATTTTAATATAATTTTTATCTCTTGAGTGTCTATATATGGCAATCGATTCGTAGCCATACCTTTATACTTGTACAAATTGCTCTCAGACACAGTAATGGTCATCCCATTTTAAGAAACTTGAATCCCTTCCTCCTACAAAATTTTATTGAGGTTGTACTGGACAATAGTGAAAAATGTGAAAACTAAAATTGTTGAACTTTTACTCCAATTTATACTGTCATCTATGACCTAAAGCTTGATTCCAAATTACCCATGCTCAGGTAACTATATAGTGTAGTATCAAAATGTCCCCATTTTTAGCTGCAGTGGCATCTCTTGGCGGCAGAGATCAGTTGACCAAATCTGCGTTCTTTCCGCATTTAAAGCTTTTTTTCTCTTTAAATTAGTGAAGTTGTCAATGTTTTAGTGCTTCATATTGACCTAATGGCGAACAACTTATTTTTCGGTCATTTTTATAATGTTGCAAAATATTTCCATTTTCGGAAAAAGAAGCGTACTTTCAAATAAGCTCAAAGCTTAATGTATTTTGGTTTATAAGAACATTTAGACTTATAATACAATTGGAAACTTAAACGGGTAACCAATATATACATATCAGAAACACGAAGAACAGTAGCGTTAACTCCTAAAATGGACCAAATGATGTCAATGAAGAACAGTAACGTTAACCCCTTAAATGGACCACATGATGTCAGGAACATGAAGAACAGTAGCGTTAGCCCCTTAATATCAGGAACATGAAGAACAGTAGCGTTAACCCCTTAATATCAGGGACATGAAGAACAGTAGCGTTAACCCCTTAATGTCAGGAACATGAAATACGTAGTAGCGATAACCCCTTAATATCAGGAACATAAAGAACAATAGCGTTAACCCCTTAACATCAGGAACACGAAGAACAATAGCGTTAACCCCTTAATATTAGGAACATGAAGAACAGTAGCGTCAATCCCTTAAGATCAGGAACATGAAGAACAGTAGCGTTAACCCCTTTATACCAGGAACACGAAGAACAGTAGCTTTTACCCCTTAATATCAGGAACATGAAGAACAGTAGCGTTAACCCCTCAATATCAGGAACATGAAAAACAGTAGCGTTAACCCCGTTATACCAGGAACATGAAGAACAGTAGCGTTAACCCCTTCATATCAGGAACATGAAGAACAGTAGGATTAACCCCTTAATATCAGGATTATGAAGAACAGTAGCGTTAACCCCTTAATATCAGGAACATGAAGAACAGTAGCGTTAACCCCTTACTATCAGGAACATGCAGAACAGTAGTGTTATCCCCCTAAATGGACCACATGATGTCAATGTCATAACAGATAAAAATAATCATTAATCAATGCAACGTAATTTATCTGGTACTTATTGCGTATTTAACCATGGCAAATATATTTACAGAAAGTGGCAGTAAGTCACCGAACCATGTAAAATTATGTTTTTAAACCAATAACTACATGTTATACCTACCTTCAGGCCTTTACTGGCAGGTATTGTCACGTTGGCACTAAACCACAAGTTACCTTTGTTACCAGATTTTGAAAAGATAATAGTTCTATTTTTGTACATATCTTCTTTGAAAACCTGTAATGTTCTCATATTAGAACCATACATATGGTAGAAGAATCCAAGACAATGCTCCGTTGCTGAAAATATTGAAAATATTGATATAAGAATAGCTTATGCTTTAGTTAAGCAATACAACATATCGTTCACTCGAAGCTTTATGCATTCAGGTCTACATTTCTTATATATTTGCACATTGTGCCCATATCACTTTATTTAAATGCTTTTGAATATCGTATTAGTTTTTCGTAAAAAAAAAATTTCGTGTCAAATTAATTTGAAAGTTGTCTACTTACTTAAGATTAAGAGAAGTTTGAAATGTTAATTGTCAGAATACTTGCATAGTATTAACTTAACCTTAAAATCTGATACCAATTGTATGCCATATCTTTAAAAAAAAAAAAAAAAAAAAAAAAAAAAAAAAAAAAAACCAGTTTATGGGGTGTTCAATATATAAGGTTAAGGTTACTAAACAAGTTTATGTTAGCATTTAGCTATATCCCCAATAGTAAACTACAAGAATATTTTTAAATTGTGCCAAATACTCTTGGGGCCAATCCACCTCATTTCAACAATTTTGTATCCTCTTCATCCAAATGATGCTTTCTACTCCGTTTGGTGGAATTTCATACAATGTTTTAGAGAAGAATAAAATGTAAAAAATAAACATAAAGGTACTATGTTGTTGAACTTTCATCATAAAACGCATAACCTATTGCGTTGAACAACTTCTGTTTTCAATTCCCCATTCATCTGGTTTATGCAACATTATGACTGGTTTGGAAGTGGTGTTTGTTTGTACCCCTGGGGTTTGGGCTCCACCAGTCGAACAAGTAAGTACGCTTTTTTTCTAAGGATGCCATAGTTTGGTTGAAATTATCCAGTGCGTGTGGCAGGGGTGAAATCGTTTGTATAAATTGATATAGTTTTGAACTTTATTATAAACAAAAGAAACAACAAATTTGTCCTCCCAGGGTTACGCCTTAAATACATTTTGTTCTTTGTGCACTAAGGTTTCTACATGTTATTTCAAGTATTAAACTTCATGACTTGAATTTTGCCATATAGTCCCTATTTTGGCTCCCTAAAGATACATCTTGAAGGAAGAGCACCAACCAAATTTGCCCCCCCCCCGCAGTAATGATTCCTCTTTAGTGTGTTGACATTGGGCCAATAAATTTGGAAGAGAAGTTGACAGTGTTAAAATTCACAAAATGTTTACAATGCATGGCCTATTTTTGTGCTTGACAAACATAATTGGTTCCCGTTTTGACCCAATACCTGAACAAATCTAAATTCCTTACCCCAATGAATGCTTTTTCTCAAGTTTATTTGGCATTTGTCATGCAGTTTTTAGGAAGACGAAAAAATGAAAGTTTACGATGGACATAGGACCATTGAATTATATGTGCATAGGCCAGCTTTAATATTCTGTCAAGATTGACTAGAAATACCCAACTACGAATATACATTCCCATACAACCATTTTCTTTAAGAATTTGCTTGTGAAAAAGTCATTTCAGAAGCAAGTCTGAAAGAGGGTAACACCAAAGTAAACATCTTCGACCTTTATCCTTTTAAGAATCTCTATGTTGCTGCTTGTTTTCCTGTCTGAACATTAGGTTGTTTGCCTTCTGTTGCTATTGTGTTTAAAAACCTATTGAAGAGTCATAAAACCCTATTTAGGCAAACACATAAAACATCAGTCTTTAAGAAATTGTCAAAAAGTAAAATGCTTCAATGAAAAAACGTAAACATACTTGTATCATTAGGTCCCCACACCAGTTGTGCTATATTTCCAGCAGATCCATAGAAGTAATAGTGGTCAAGGTATTTGTAGTATGATCCCTCTGCAGCACCAGATGGCCCGGTGTATGATTGATAGGTATTACCCTTATGAGAATACATAAACATTGTCATAGAACAAAAAACAGTATGAATGGAATCAACAAAAAAAGCTTGCTTCAAATTTATGTATATTTGTACATTGTTTTTTAAGTACATCTTACAAGAGAATAAACGAGCAGAATACGCTATGTCCACAACATATAATATCTTAGGTTATAATGTTATTTATATGCTAATTAGGACTGGTTTTTATAACATAAAATGTTTACCGTTTTTGAGTTAACAAGGAATTTACATGGTAACGTAGCCTATGCCAATTGCAGCGCCCCCTAGTGGTTCATTAATACACGTTATATATGTTTGTGTTAGCAAAATTTTCAAAATGTACCTCATGTTTACTATTTTTACCGCCTTGTTGGGCCCCAGTTGGGGCCAACCACTTTTAATTCGCAAATAAATTTAAATTTAAAGCAGTTTCCCAAGGGGTACTTCCTGTCAAAGATAGTTGAAATTGGTCAAGCGTTTCTTGAGAAGAAGTCAAAAATGTGACGCACAACGCATAACAACAAACCAAGAATAATCACAATATGTCACTTCAGCCGGCACAAGGCAGTAGAGAGAATATGCGGAGTATGAGCCCTCGAAAAGGATTTACCGCCTACGACAGCAAATATGATATCATATCAATCAATAGAACTAGAGCGAGAAACTTGAATTGTCAATTTAGATATAAAAGTCATGTGTGTGTAACATGATAACAACAAGTGTGTCAAGAAATGATGTATTATGATCAGAAATGTTGAAAACTTAAACTGTCCATGTACTCGACGAAATGTTTATAAGTCAGGACCAAGACAATGTTTAGGACACACTGCTAGTCATCGGGGCACAATATATATATATACATAAGTTTTTTTATGACATTTGTTGAGGAGTTGAAACAATGAAACGTATGGGCTTCAAAACTAACACATTAAACTTTATTATCGACAATTGTAAGACAAAACTGTTGAATGTAACACATGTAACTGCATATGAACTTAGGTATAAAAGGGTAAGCATAATTGGTTTGAACCTGCAAAAATTATAATTTTCACAAATAGTGCAAGGAAACCGCCCGGCATGTTTTAGTCACCCGACGTCTTACGACGGAAACAAAAATGTACATAACCGAAACACAATGCTACATGTGAGGCATATAAATACGTCAACAATTATATACTCCAATTGGTTTTATTGACAAATTTAAAATACTTGTATCTAGTACTAATTCTTTATTAAGAATTGTGCATACCACAATACAAATTGACTCGGTACGCTATGTTTCCAGCCCATTATTTTCCTTCTAGATACTAAAAAACAATATCTTATATCAAAATTAATCCCATTCAATGTTAGTTTAATTTGTAAAGTGAGTTAAGAAAACAACCTTAGTGTTGTTTCAACCTTAGTGTTGTTTTTAAATAGTATATATCTAATGATAGCAATTTTCAATTGCTCTTAATATTAAACTATCCGTTATCAGATTAAAGTAGTAAATTCGAAAAACCAAGACGATATTCTAAAGTCGTAAGTCCATAAACATTGGTAAACAATAGGAAAATGTTGGACGCACAGAGAAAAATTAACCAAATATACATACATTAACTAAAAATGGAAACATCACGAACTTCTATTACAAAACTAGAATCGAAATCAGGGGCTCGCGATATGGTAAGCGTTTCCTGCTACATATGTTTCGCCTTCCGCGATGCCTCCATGTCATCCCGGTGTATGACAATCCTTTCCACTGTTTAAAAAGAAGCATGTTTACCCATAAGAATATGTCACAGTTATAGTGACAAAGGGGCAAAGGAGAAAACCCGTTAACAGGAGAGGAATAGAAATAGCAAAATTATCACGAAAGCAGAGCGGTAAATTAAAATCATTTTCTACACCAAATGCGTATGAAGAAAGGCTTACTCTATATATGAGGTTGGTGTAGGAAATGATTTTATTCAGATTGACTACTCTTGTACTTACAGATTTTCTGGTCCAACTAAAATTATCTGAATAACCTTCCATGAAGTGGCATTCTGGCTCGTAGGAACTTTCAAATGTGCACTTAGATACATCTGAAAAAGGGTGACAAGGCAATATGATTGAAAGTAAAATGAACACTAACTGCACACTTAACTGTATATTGCATGAAGTGCAAGCATTGCGTACAAATTTATAATTATTTGCATAACATTTGAAATGTAAACTAATCTAATTTCTTCCTCACTTCAATGATTTATATGTTACATTCCTACCTCCTCTTTGCTTTTCTGCGTTTGTTTAACAGGGTGTTGTCAATTCCAAAGATTGATTTAAAAGCGGCTGATTTGTTGCTTGTCTTTGGGTTCGGACATGGACAATATTCTCACACTAATTTTGTTGGTAGGACATCGCTTTTGAAATATTTTTTTAATTGGTGGCCTGTCTTGTCTTGCAAGGTTTTTCCCCCTTGTTTTTATAAAACATACTGATGCATTGAAGCAGACCACTAACAACGTTTCACAAACACAAGCTACCCATTTGATAAACATTTTCTAGCTATTTTGCAATAATTATGTCCGCAGGAGTGAAAGGACCTCGCTCGTGACTCAAAAATTAGCTACGAGCTATCATCAAGGATATCTCTGTCTTGCATCACGTGGTTTTGCTATCTTACATTATGTGGGAAATAAACAATCAAATGACGTCATTACGGATGGTTATGTGACTGAATGCTTTCTGTAGGAAGAAACCGGAGTGCCTGTAGGAAACTCATTCGTCCAGGTTGGCGATCCTGTGCAATCCCATTTACGACATCGCGTATCGAACCCGGGCCGCATTGGCCTGAAGCTAGCAATTGGACTATTTTAGGGTTGTAAGAGTACTGAAATTACCCCCCGTTTTTCTCCGAAAAACACTTGACACACATTTGAATAGCCCATAACCTGCATGTGAGTATCTACTCTACGAGACTCAGTGTACATACCTAGATTTTCTTTCTGAGATTAAAATTTATTTTGTGTATCTAACTTATGATTATATCGCAGTATAGCTTTAGAGACTGCAACAACTTTATTCTTTTTCATCATGACTTTCTGGTACTAACCTGCAAACTAACATGCATAAAACAGGCCACATATGTAGTTAATGTATTATTTATCTTGAATGAATACTAACAGCACCGCTTTCCTAAACTGGCATACAATAGCAAACAAGAACAATTATGAATACATATGCAAACAATTAACTTACAATTTGAAGTCTCGTCTGAACTATCTGAGCAGTCTCGTGCACCATTGTCTTTCAGATTCCAGGGGATACACATTCCAGTTTTATTGCAAGTGAATTCATCCTCTTTACACACTGTCAAAATGATGTTTTAATGTAAACGATTCATTTACGTCAAGAAATAAAAAAGGTATCATCTTCACTGTGAATTATATATAAATAATTTATTTGTTGTAATACTAATAAATGTAACATATAATTCTTAACATATCAGTAGTGCAGAGCAACATTTTACAATGTATCATTATATTATGTAATGTGTCATTTTTGTATGTCTTGTAAGAGGAACATTTCATTTGCCATTTGTGATTTTTTGTAACATTTATTTTTTTCCAGTACAGAGGAAATATTTCATTCTGCACTAATGTGTACTATTATGTATTCTTAACTTATATCTAATGCAAAGACCATGGATTACATTGTATTTTTACTTTTGATTACAATTGCCTTTTTTAAATATGTATAAACATTTTGTTATATTTTTTATTCTGTACTTTTATCTAGTAACACATGTATTTAGGTACAGTTTATATGTTACTGTTCAGATGTGTACATATCTTGCATAATTCGTTAATGAATTTAACTTATAAAGATTTTGAGTAAATTCCGGCCAGGAAAAATAATATGTATCAAGTACCTTTCGCTTCACAGAATCCTGTTTCGTATAGGACATTATCAATAGCTACTGCTCCTGGATTGAAAAACGAAACGTCACCATAACCAATGAACTCTACACCGACATAACCTCCGTTGATGCTAAATTGACCTCTGACCCAAGAGTGTTCCTTTATTCCCATGCCGTTGGCCATAAATGCTTCACGTCTTGTACCGTTCTCAACAACTGTTACCCATAATTCCCCAGAAGCTCCAGATTTTATGTTATAGTCAAATGAAATGCAGCCATTAGAAACATTTTTAGTGGGCGAGCTTAACGTTGCTTTGTACCTTGAAGTGCTCTCGAAATACATATAGTGACCTGAAAAAAATCATTAGACGATTGAAGAGAAATACATAATTTGATTACATTGGAAGCAAACAATTGTAATGATCAGCCGAGGTCTTTATGTGCTCTCCTTATGTATCGAAACGTTCTAATTTATCTAATACTTTCCTAACATTGTGAGATGTCAATATTGAAATGTTGACACATGGATTCAGGATTCAACAATATCTCAGTCAGTCAGAAACCACATTGGATTGGTTTGGCTAATAAAACGAGCAATAAAATACATTGAGAAAAGAATTCTTAGAGTACCACCAAAGGTACGTTATACATAATCGCTCGCAAGAAAACCTACACGGAGTTCGTATGAAGATAGTAGATAAGGTGCAGCATGAAATGCTAACAGCTTATTTCACCATGTAATCTATAACGTGGACAAATGTATTTTGCTTTTTACTGCGAATACCTCCAAACAGTTTAATTATATTATCTTTTTACAAAATGGTAACGGTGCTTAATTCAAATAAGTGAAGCCACAATTTTCATACAAAATGTTTCTAAAAATAGTGAGTGACCTTGATGTCCTTGAATTTTGACTTGTGTCTAGAACTTGATGCAAGGAACAACAATGTGAAGCATCATCAACATCTATGCATTACTTCACTAAAAGAAGCTAAGGACAAACAAATTAACACAAAATGAATCTATAAGTAGTAACGGTAACATTGATGACCTGGATAATTGACTTGTGTCTAGAACTTGATGCAAGGAGCAGCTTTGTGAAGTACTATTACAATGTGTACAGTACTTTACTCAGAAAGAGGAAATATAATCATACAAGGGTTTCTTGAGAAGTCGTGAAAGTCTGATATAACAAAGGAAAAAAATATGAAAGTAAACCATGTGGGGATATCTACAGGAAAGTCTGCCAAATTGGCCCAGTTATGCCAAAAGAAAGGTGAAGGAATCTAACAAGCAGAGTGTCGGTAATGTCGGTAAAGTCTCTGTACAGAGTCTCTGTATCGGTAATAAGGAAAGTTCACCACGACACTAAAATTTTGTCTAAACATCAATATTCCAGTATTATCCTTACATTTACAATCAATACAGTAGTTTTGGTTATTCAGAATTGTAAACATGATAGCAATCAATTTTACTTATAACAACCTTGTTAAGTAAACTCCTTTTATTCTGACAAAATACAATATAATTTTCATTGAGCAAATATGCTGTTAACACAGCTAAGAAGAAAAAAACATACGATGAAAGAAGCTAACACAAGAATGTGAAAAAAGGTGAAAGTGTTCAATTAAGATTTACTATCTCTTGCAGAAGGTAAGAAAGGTGAAAACATAATCTTTAAACAGGTAAGAAAGATAAAAATATATTCTTGAAACCAATATGAGATGTAAAACATACTCAAAAAATAGCTACGATAGATGCAAAAACAGCTGAGTCAATTATAGGTTTACACTTCAAATAGATAAAAATGTAAACAAAAACAAATAACACGTAAAAAATGTATTCTATAACTAACGCCATTGTAAAATATCAGGTTTCACCAAACATGTCTAAGGGTTCAATAAGATGTCTAAGGATTCAATAAGATAAAACACTATAGTACATATGTAAGTGTACATTTCAGTGTATACTTCTTTAGATTAAAACAAAAAAAAGATGATTGTATATTAAATGGATAAATAAAAACATTTTATATAAAAGAAGGAATACATAATGAAATTAGAGTTATTTATTTATTAAATTTTACGTAACAATAAACTAATGTTATATGTAAAATTTGTCTATATATCGAAATGGAAATTAGAATATCATACCTTTATGTTTGCCGAGACGTGAATCACTATCCGGTGATGAAATAACATTGATCTTTCGATGAGTCCAATAAGTCGAATACGAACGATACCCGCACTTAAAGTGGTGTTCAAAGTCACAAGTTATGACCATTTCTAAAAAATAACAAAGTTAATCAGTGTATGTTCTGAATAAATTAACATTAAGAAAATGATGTGTGTGTGTGTATATGTGTGCGTGAGAGAGAGAGAGAGAGAGAGAGAGAGAGAGAGAGAGATAAAGATGTTACAAAAGACATCAACACACATGCAGTTAAGTATTCATTTGTAATTAGTTAATTCAAATTCAAGAAACTTGATTCTAATCATTCCTTTTGTTTCTTTGTATATCATTATGGTAGTTTTTATAATTTCGTATTGATATTTGTATACATGGAGTTTTGTATTTTAACTCACTGTAATGAAAATCGATTCAAAATATCAAGATAAGATAGTTTTCGAAATACATTGTTGCAAGTGACATAAATATATGAAATATAGATCACAGTATTGAAACCAATGAGAATCTTAAATCGTAAATATGTTAACTAGTATCTACCTTAAATAAACTAACATATTGTTGCTCAACATTTTTAAAGCTATTGTGTACAATGAATTCAAATTCAGTTACAAAAGAGAACTATATAAAGCAGATTTATGTGTTGAAATATTGTTTGATGTTTTTAAGTCAGTTGTCGATGATGCGGTACTTACTACAGACAATCGGGCTTTCATCACTTCCATCAGAACAATCATTTGAATTATCACAAGTGGCAAGCATTGGAATACATTTGTTGTCTACCTTACAGAGGAAGCCTGTTCCACAATCTGTCATAATAATCAAAAACAGTATGAATAGGATCAACAGAACGAGAGACATTGACAAACAAACAATAATTGCGTCAAACAATGAAGCACC
>JAUMGZ010141757.1:0-16949 GCA_032359645.1 Pododesmus macrochisma
GCATGTGTTATGCCTTCACAGTGGACAAATGTCTATTACCATATTGACGCAAGCACGCGACGTATGAAATCTAATTGCAGGTTGTAAAAAAATCAAAAAATGACGTATGGGCAATACTTTTTAAATAAACACAGTCATTTTTGCACCGTTTATTAGCATTTCTAAACACTTTAGATACAGATACAAGTTTCGTAAGAAAATGGTCCAAAGCCGGTGTTTTTTTTTTGTACAAGTAAGTAAATCGAAAAACCAAGACGATATTCTAGGCCGCAAGTCCGTGGACATTGGCAAACAACACAACCTTCCACTGGTTTTGGTTGTAAACAAAAGGTAGCATTAATTTTTTTTAAATGTTCCATTTTTTTTAAATATTCCATTTATCTATATGCAATTGTATTCGATAATCATCCTTATGCCTGTTTCGAATTTAATTTTGTTTCATTATCAAACCCCTGTCCCTCTCAATGTGTCATGTCTTAATACTGGATGTCCTTATCTTCCCTTGTATTGTTCACGTGTTTATTTTATCTGCTTCTTTATTACAATGACAGCACGTCTTCGTTATCAATTGTCTAAAAATACGCCGTCTTCAACAGAGCATATTATAACTTGTGATGTCCGTTGTTAGAATAACAGTATAGAAATTGTGAGTTTTCAAGAAAATCTGGTTTTGAACTCTGCACAGATTTTAAAGCATATTGATGTGTGCCTCCTATTGTGGAGAACTTTCATAAATAAATTTATTTTATTCTATGTGTTTAACTAAGTCAAATTTGATTGCCTTTTATGTATTGAAGGGTAGTAAATTTCTTTAAGCAGGAACTTCATGAATCGTTTTGAGACAAATATAATGGATAACATTAGTATCAGTTTTTAAAACTAAACGTCACCTTCAAGGACACCGTTTTGTACAACAAGAAAATAATAATGATTCTACTCAATATTCATAAGTTTAGCCTACTGAATATTCATCAGTGTAGCATATTTGATATTCATCTTTTACGGGGTGATCAATGTACGTCAGGTCAGATAGACAACACTGCTACATGTATATTGTCACATCTTGATACGTCTAGCTGACTATGGAAACTTGAATTACATATTTAACATTAAAATAGTTACACGTGTATATCATATTGCTTAGCTCACAGTGTGAATTTATTAATATTTAGAAATCACTGGGAAAAGGCAATATTTATTTTAACGTTTCTAAAATAATGGTCACATTAATAAATACAAATCAGGTCGATTAAGGGATGGAGGTCGTATTCGTGGGACGATGATTTCAGGTATTTGTGTGCGTGTTTTACCCTCTCATGGGACCAAGAACAAAATGTCGAAATGCCACTTACTCAAGATTGACTCTTAAGAAAGGTTCAATTAAACCTGTGTCCAGAAGCAAATTGCTAGCGGAAGAAGTTCTCCTCCGGGGACCAGCAGAGACGAGAACTCGATAACCATATCGCAAGCACCTGGTTTCGCTTCTAGTTTTTTAATAGAAGGTCGTGATGTTTCCTTTTTTAGTTAATAAATGGATATTTTGGTTATTTTTTCTGTGTGCATCCAACTTTTTCCTTTTGTTTGCCCATGTCCATGGACTTACGGCTTTAGAATATCGTCTTGATTTTTCGTATTTACTACTTTGTTGAAATGAATTAGAATAAACAAAGTCTAGATAAACAAAGTATGGGTCTTCAAAATGTAAATCGCCCGTCCAAATTACTTATTTATTGTACGCATGTTCAGTTGAATCAAGAAATAATTTTGTGAAAGAATTAACATTTTCTACGAATTTAAGCTCAAGCATAAAACTTTACACGAGAAAATGTTGATGAATTTAACTTTTAATATTATTATTGAGGTTGGATTTAACAGAACTTTACATTCGGTCCTATCTTTATGTGACACCTAGCTCAATCTATCTGCCAACACATTTGCGCTTGAGCATTATTTTGTGGCCTCAACGTTTGCAAGAGGACCTGGACTTAATTTGACATGTCTTTAGTAAATAGTTCTTTTGATATAAGTTCGTGATGTTTTCTGTTTTAGTAATTATGTATATAAATTATTAATGTGTTTTTTCTGTGTGCGTCCCACATTTTCCTTTTATTTGCCAATGTCCGTGAACTAATTACGTCTTTTGAATATCGTCTTGGTTACTGCTCACTCTCTTTGACGTTTGTGTGAAAATGGTCCAGTGTCAGTAAGTAAAAAACAATAATGACCAAAAAATGTATATCCGACAAAACAAAAAATGCAATGATCCACATAGTTATATTAAAGTTAAATTTAAAAAACGTTTCGTTTTATACTTTTATTGTTTCTCTTGATTGATTTTCTATTCAGCGTTTGTTTGATGACGGTTGATTCGTAGCTTGGCATGGATTCTCGATGGACGAAGACATCTCGTGCAGAGAACAGGACAAGGGTGATGTTATATTTAAGGGTGGCCCGTTTCAGTTTGCAAGTTTGGATTCTTTATTCTCCATGAAATGTTTCTTTACAAGCCTATAAAACTGAATAAAGGAAACAATTCAATTTTGGCTGAAAGCACAAAGGTCACACATACAGAACTAAGGCAAATACGTAAAGTTTCATTTCAAGACATTTTATAGTCTGAGGTGAACACATTTTAAGAATAACACTTTCCGGAATGTGATGTAAAGTCTAGTACAACCTGGAGATAGTCTATTGCCATTTTATCCGCCCAAGATGTAGAAAAAAGGTCTTCCAGAAAACCACAGTGTCCTCCGCCCTTAGTGGATACCAATAGCATGTTAGGATAAAATTGAAATATATCAAATGGGACACTGTCGTTTGTACATATAGGGTCATCCTTACTGTTTATACATAGAACTGGAACAGCTATGTCGTCAACGTCTCTCATTGGATTATTACGTTCTAGGAACGATTCTAACGAGTCTTTCCCCGCAACACCTCCTAAAACACAATATATTTGTTCTACATATTTTGAGAGACTCCACGTTTGAAGTATTGCAGTAGTTACATCCAAGTTGTCGGATAAAGGTTGAGCATGTCGAAGTAAAATCCTCTTCAATCCTAACAAAAATAGAAGTTGGTATATTTTTGGCACGGTATTATCATTAGTAAGAATATCTGTTGTGTCGTAAATTGGAGATACAAACGCTGCTGCTTTGAGACGAGCAGAGGAACCATATTCTCCTAGATAAGAAAATAGAGTTGTCGATCCTGTGCCTATAGCTACTGCTGCAACATTTGCCTTCGGGTGTTTTTGTCTGATATATATTACACTTTGTCTAACATCTAGAGGATCTCCGAATCCTTGTAACCTTTTCGTTGTCAAGAAACTTTTTCCGTGACCTCGACTATTAAATATGACGATTCGGAAACCTTTCCTGCCTGCATAATCACAAATTGAGGATGCACTTTTTGCATCTCCAGTTAAGGCAGGAAAAATTAGCAGAATTGGTGAATATCGTTTGAGCAAAAATGTATTGTTAACAACCCAATCAAGGGCGACGACTCCTTTGTCCGCCATTTGCAAATATTCTCGTTCAAATTTTACTTCCGGTTTTGGTCTTGCAATGCCCAGGATCGTTTGAATGTGAGAATAGTTTAACCACCCTCGAGGGCGAAAAGGACGCCTTAAAATCGAGGTCTTTTTCAGAAGATGGGTATTTAGAACCGATTCTTTATAATAAAGCTTCGGTAACGTGTCAACAGACAAAAAGTATGATCGAACGTAAACGATTAAACATAAACCTACGATAATAGCCAAAATGGCTAAAAACGGAAAACATATCATGATTAGTAAAATGGACGTTAAGCCACAGAACAAACGTTTAAAGCGTAAACCTTTCACTGCTTCCAAGATACAAAACTTATATAGAGATGTATTACTCATTTAGTTAGTTAGGATCAATTGCTGGAGCTCACTGCTACTTTATCCTCAGTAGTAATGATTAATGCATACTCTAGCAGTCAAATTATAGGTCTTTTCACTACCGTTCCTCTCTGAAGACAATGATTACGACTATTTGGATGCTGCTGTGTAGTTTTTCAGTTATGATCAATAAGCAGATTACGTCATTACTGATAAAAGTTTTTTTTGTGTTACTGTCCCATGGTAGGCTAAATATCGCCAGACGATGGATAAAAGGAAATGTTATACTGATACTTGATACAACAATGTAATGATGCAGCACTGTTTAACGTTATCATGTACAATTTACTAGAATGACCTTCACATCAAACTCTTTTTCCCACGTTAACGTTTATCGTTTTTGAGTTCTTCTGAAAACTCGTATTTATGTATCCGATTTCACATGTTGTTTCGTACACTACGAACTAACTGCCATTTAGGAGAGTACATTGCGTGCGAGGGTCCTTGACATACCTTCAAACAGTCGGGGTTGTCGTGATATGAATGAATAAGTCATCCCCATATCTTATGAAATCATAATCATATCACCAAACGACATCTATATGGCCATCCAGCACACATACTAATTACACATGTCGTCTTGTTGTGCCATGCAACAGGTGTCGACGAAAGGCAGTTATACACATGCACAATTCCACGTCAAATTTACAAACACGTAAAAAAACTGAAGGTCATCATTCAATTGTGTAAATTGAAATTTAACGCGATAACGCAATAAA
Source organism: Pododesmus macrochisma (assembly GCA_032359645.1). Taxonomy (NCBI): domain Eukaryota; kingdom Metazoa; phylum Mollusca; class Bivalvia; order Pectinida; family Anomiidae; genus Pododesmus; species Pododesmus macrochisma. The sequence continues at coordinate 4,645 of JAUMGZ010141757.1, forward strand.
CATTTCTTCCTGACATTGAAATACCTCCCAAAGTATAGAAATGTTATTTTCCATCACACATCTTTTAGAAAACTAAAGGTCATCATTCATTGATAGAGTAAATTGAAATTTCACGTGATAAAGCAATTACTTTTACTTCCTGATATTGAAATACTTCCATACGTATAGAAATATTAATTCTTCATTATACATCCATTCTAAAACGAAGGTCATGATTCAAATATTGTGTAAATTAAAATATAACAAAATATCCATCACTTCCAGGAATTAAAACACATTCACATGTACAGAAATGTTATCTCTCCATACCAAGCTTGCTGTTTAAGCTGGGTCCTACTCTTTCCTTGTTTGGATGTACAACTTATTGTATCGTCACAATAACTAAGTCCAACAAAATGCATAAAGCGCTGCAGACTTGTACTAATTTGTTCAACATTTGTATGATAAATCCCGTGTTAAGCAGTGCATATCTTCACGGCTATAGGTGTGCGTTATTTACTCTCCAATTACAAGGATAAAAACGTTCTATTATTGCTTGCTCGTGGAGTTGCATCCACATAAAATCCATCAAATTATTTTTGATTTTCCAGTGAGAAGTTGACAAGGCTTTATCATCCGTATATAAGTAGCTTCGTCTTACTGATTCTTTAATGGTTAAACATTCAGTGACGTCATCCCACTTGCAAAACGAAAACTGTCATCTGCTGTCAAAAACAAAAAATCAATTATTTAAATAGAATATAACACGTCCCACGCAATGTGTTTTGCATTTCATACACATTCAATTGTTGAAAGTTTGCATAGTTAATAAACATTAATCCTCTGCACGTTAGATACAAGTTTCAGCACACAATTAAAATGTTAGTGACGATGACGTTGATGTATCCAGACACCCGGTTTCTCTCTCGTTATGTTACATGGTTACTCGTGTGATAATATATATATATGTACGTTTCGTCAGTTTTAAATGGTTGTTGACGACCACTCATTAACAAGCGTATACTGTTTTCTTTAGTACTTTACAATCAATCAAACCCTGTCCAAATATCTTGTCAAACTAATCAGTGACCGACCTTTGTAGCCGTGACTAGTAAACTAGTTTACCTGGCTCGTGGATAGAGAGTATGGCCTTCAGGATTCAGCATATGCATTAGAGATTATAATCTGAAAGTGCTGACGTCAGCAGATGAGTTTTGGGGGCTGATATTTAACGTCTTCCGTGTAGTTTGATACCGATCGTATTAGAACCTCAGGCAATTCTTTTGATCAAATCACCAATGAGATATACATTGTGATTTGTACACGGCATCATGACAATCTATCAGAAGTAACTGTTTCACGTCAATACAAATCGCCCGGCTTTGAACGCCAAAATACATATCAACCATATACCTATACGTATCGTATTGTAGAACTTATATGTTGCAAGCAACACATTCTTTACTTACTTTTCAGAAATCAACGAATTCATATTAAACAGTGCTCCCTTACTGACCGATAATGTAACTACTGTATTGAATTCCCTTGTTTTATTATAATCAACTTTTAATTCAGTTTGTCGTTTGATTATTTAATTTTTAAGACCCTTCTCCATTTCCTGGCCCCTTCTGCTTAATTTGTCTAAGTCAATTCATCCTAAATTCGTTTTCTATCGGACTTCCGTTGGTATCGGCTTTGTGACTTTACCTCGAATTAGGACTATTGCTTCTTTCTCACACACAGTTTTTCTACCCTTTAAAACATTATGTAAATTTTTGGTGATACGTCTCATTCTGTAAGTTTATAGTTGTTAAGGTTGTCATATACAAAATGACACATACAAATCACATCGGGTGACACATTTGAAACGGGAAACCCTACAGACACCTTAATTCGCTTCAAGCTTTTGATTTAGGCTCGTTTTTAGGTTGATATTTGTATGTTTCTCTATTTTTTGTGTAAGTCCAGTGTCTCGATTTTTCATATTTTTTACTTAATGCTTGAATATCGAAATTCAATTTGTTAACTTTTGCCTGATTCCATCATAATAATGTCAGATTGATTATTTCTAAAACCACATACGTTATTGTACAGCAGATATACAAAGCGTATATTTACATTTGACTACTTGAGTTAAAACTGGCATAGTTTAAAAGTCTTTAAATATATAATGCATGGCTTTCGGCTAATCTAAACGTCCTTCGTCTACAAGAGAGTAGAATGTTTTATAGTTCATGCATACCATATTAAATATTAATCTGTTTCAAATGTATATTTATAAATAAGTTTAGAACAAAACGTTAAATCACACAGGACAATGAAAAAGAAACATTTTTAAAAAGACAAACATTTGATAATATAAGCATTAATTATTATATAACAGGAGTATACATTACCTGTTTACGCAATGTGTCATCACTTCATCCAGTTGTTAAACCACACCATAAGAGCCAGGTAAGGTTTTTAGATTTCAAAACATCCTCTTCTTTAAATTGCAAATCGTTCGAGACTTTTGTTTCACAACACTTGTACATTTGTTTCCCTGAACATGACCACACATTGAAAACATTGGTTTAATAAGTCGATACAAACTATGCGGTTATTCTCACATTTTAATGTCCAAATGAAGTTGAAACTACGCTCTTCAATAGAAGGACACACACCTTAAACAAATAGAATCGGTTACCTTTCACACGTAGAAACACTCAGGCCTTGTTACATTCGTGTTAAGTGTTCTAGTGAATGAGCAGAAGCACACGGACAGGTACCCAAGTGATTTGTTTACGGTTTAAATAAGTATAAGTTAAAACCTTATTTATAATACCCCGGGTAACACGGCATATAATGAATCAACGTCGTATTTATTTCTCGATTATATGATATCTCTAATGTGAAATACAGGCAACTTTATTTCACCAGTCTGCTGGTCAAACCAAACTGCCTTCTATCTAATCTGAAAATGATAATCAAGATGTCGACATATCAACACAATATTAACGCACTATCATATCTGTACTTATGTAAACACCATATCACAGTTATCGAGGACTTATTCACGGGGCGATGCCACGATACAATTGTTTTTATACAAGACCGTACGTCAAATAACGTACATTGCATGACCCAAAGCTGCTTCAGTTAAATTAGGACAAAATTAATGTTCTGTAAATGTCACGAGCAAGCATTTTTTGGTTTTCTCTACATTACTTAACCTGTTGTTCGTTTCCTTTATTATGACACCCAGAAGTCGCAATAAGATAAGTTATGTTACCATAATCTTGGTGAACGTCCTGTCCTCCCGTCTTAATCTGCCAATAGCCTGAACGTAAATCAAGACTTCTTTGTATTTTTGATAAATTACGTGTTTATATAGGGCTGCATCTCCTGATTTGAAACATTAATTCGGTCCTATGACCTGCCAGTTAATCAATTGAACAGTTTGTATTGTACTGTGTTAATTAACGGGCTTTAGTGCTCAAGAAAATTACCAAGGGAAATCAAAATCAATAAGATTAATAAAACATAGAAATAATGTAACGATCAGCAAAACAGCATAAAGTAGAAACAATGAGCTTCTGATTGTGAACAACAAAGATACAAATATTTGCGTGTGTGGTTAAGTCAGCTTAAAACACTGTATGAGTGGAATCAACAGAACGAGAGACATTGACAAACAAACAATTAAGCACCAGAATGTAAGGAATTAAATTGACACCACAACTATCCTCAAGACTTCTTATCCATGCGAACCGACTTTAGGACGACCACCCAGCACGGAGCCATGCAGTGTGGTTAAACCGGTTAATGAGACCTCAAGTTGGCTCAACCTTCGCATGAGACTAGAAGTCTTAAGTATAGACATACATTTAAAAAATTAATAAATACACTTCATGGCGCTGTAAATCATCTTAACAACTAACCGCCCACTTCACTTGTCCATAAAAATCTAAACGATTAAAACGTATATTCATATTTGCAACACGAAAATTTGACAAAGCCAAGTACCATAAAGCTTAACACAGTGGCTAATAAGTGATAGATTCACAGAATCCACATATTACAGCAATGCATATGGATACATTGCAAATCACTCTACAATTCTATAAGGTTTCATCGAATCAAGTTGTAATTAACCAATCTAAAATATAGATGTGTACACAAAATTGGATCAACAGAATAAAAGGCATAGCCAAACAAACAAAAACCACAGAAAAAATCGAAACCACAGTGAACTTACAAAAACTCAAAGTACTTCCAGTAAATGTAATATCTAAAATGGCAGACAAACCCTCTGTGCAAGAGAAACTCGTCCATGATTCCAGGATACAATACAAACAATGTAAACGTCATCAACATCATGAATGTGATAAACAGAACGAGAGACATTGACAAACAAACAATAACTACGTCAAACAATTAAGCACCGGAATGTAAGGAATTAAATTGACATCACAATAATCATCAAGACTAGTAATCCATACGGACTGACTTAGGACGGTCACCCAGCACGAAACATGGCGGTGTGGTAAAACTGGTTAATGAGACCTCGACCTTCCCACTTCCCGCACGAGACTAGAAGTCTTAAGTACAGACATACATTTAAAAATTTAATAAATACACTTCATTGCGCTGTTAATCGTCTCAACAACTAACTGCCCACATCAAGGACAACCAAAGGGAAAATGAATCCCCTTTGACTGAACCCTATAGCTTTTGCAATTAATGCTAAATTCTGAATAAACATAGATACCAAAGCTTCATTTGATGTCTTAATACTTTGTATTAATGATTCTCTAGATGTTCTGTATACTGTTGTTAAGCAGTGCCCGCTCTTTAATATTTCACACTTTATATACATGTACCAGAAAACTTGTACAGAATAATTTGATTTTCAATCAGATTTTCAGCAGAATTTCAATGTTGAAAAATTCATTGAAAATGTCGCACTGCATTCCCCTGCTTAGAATATTGAATTATGTGTTATGTGATTGATATGTTGACTTCCTTATATAAATAATAACGCTTAATTTAAGTGTTCACCAACTGTAGCATAGTTCATACATCATTGTGGTATGTTTACATTCAATACAATTGGTCACCTTCCTACTGGTTTATTTGTTGTAACATTAATACAGTTCTATAACCGCCTCTCAAGTGTGTTTTTGTTATGTAATGGCTTGTTTTCAAATTAAATTCTCAGATGTTATGTGTTTGCCGTTAAAGCTCCTTATTCTAAGAGTTGAAGTGAGAGGGTTTGGATGCCGTTGAAGGTTCAACACTTTTTAACTTAGATAAATATGAACAGAGGTTGATGACCATGTCTTTGTTTTACTATTTTGAGGATGTGAATTTCAAAATCTATCCTTATGCTTTAATTCAGTTTTGATTTTGTCTCACTAGAAGAAATATGCATCAAAGTTTACCCTTTATCGTTTTGGTCACTTTTCAAGATACATGGAGTTTGGTTACACTACTTGCTTAATTGCTTATCATGACGTCACAAGATATCATCGAGTGAAATGTAACATGGCTACCGAATAAGTGACGGAAGAGTTTAAGGCGAGACTAAAATATTAATCAAGAAAACCAACAGGCCCGCATAATCCTACACACTTCCCGATGCGTTACCTAAAAAGCCGTAAGTCCATGGACATGGGAAACAAAAGAGACATGGGACAGAATAAAGAACCAAATATACACCCAACTGACGTGTACACTCTCGTTATTTGAAATAACATCATACTACCCGCGTAAGAAAGACTTACAATAATGCCGGTTGTAAAAAGCACAAATGTGGTAGTATAAAATCAACCTATCGACGTCAGTCTTTATTCAATCAGATCGAAATCCTCTTCTTTAATAAAGCATGAAGTGAAAGATTGTATGTTGTGCACATAGTTTAATTTTATTATTTGTTTCATGTGACCAGCACATTAATAAGTCAAATATTTCATTATAAACGTTATTCAATGTTATAAGCTTAAGAAAAAAATTCAATGTATTAATTTGTACGTGTCCAGCACTAAAAGTATAATAACAACTCTCTCTCTCTCTCTCTCTCTCTCTCTCTCTCTCTCTCTCTCTGGTTAATATGCAATTTAAAAAAAATGTACTTTGGACGGGTGTTTTAAGAAACAAAAATATATAATTTTGATATTTCGTAAAGACCTGTCCACTTATTTGTTTCTAGAATGTATAATCATTAAAGTAATTGGTATGAACAATTTGAAAACTAAGATATTATTACACTACAAGCGTCAATATTCAACATGATTTAAATTTCTTTCTATTCAAGTTTTAATATAGGATGTCCATTATTTGGTTACTTTGCTAGCCAAAGTCAGTTGATTACCACTATACGTTACACACAAATCGGGTTTTTTGGGTCTAAATTTGGTTGAATCTTAATTACCTCATCGACAAATGACAACAATCCATTCATAGTAATACCTCATCGACAAATGACAACAATCCATTCATGCCTTTCTCCCTTGTATCTTTCATAAAGTGAAAGTAGATTTGTTTCGATGTTATGCCGGGGATAGACACTGCTGTTTATGCCATGGAAATATACATTTGAAGGCAGGCAGGGTTAAATTTTTTAAGTTTTACTGCCAAAGACAAGTAAGAAAAAAGTTTAAGAAATTTGGAAAGACAATCAAGTGACTTTGTTTATAGAAAGATTTTTGACGGTCAATTTGCCAAGGTATGTGTGTATGTAAATTGATGGTTATCGACAGAACTTGGCTAGCGAAGATGTATTTTTTGTTTGCTTTGATTTTAAAAGGGTTAAAACATGTTATGATCTTAATATGTCTCTTTTGCTGAAATCAAATAAACAGTACACTCGGTACTCCTCTACCGATACTTGTCATTAAGGTAGAGTAATGGTAACCCGAGGTGTTCCGAATGATATATAGTATATAGCGTTTATCTTTGCAACCTTATACTATAGACACAGTTGTCTCCGGGAAGATTTTATCCTCTAAAATGTACAAAATGACTGTGGCTAATCCGGCTATGAGTGTCATTAACAAGCCCCAATACGGCATCTTCATCGACATCAGCAAAACGAAATACATTAGTCCGTTGATTATCCACGCTCCAGACAGTACATACAACACATACCCTACAACTTTACCTGCACCCTCACGACCCCAAACATTGTATTCCAATTCCCTTAAGTGTAAGAAGAAAAACAAAAATGCCGCAAAGGCAAGTACTGCAAGCACGTTGATGATAAGTATGACGTGTGCTGGTGTAATATGGCGCAGTTTAAGACGTAGATCTTCAGCGATGAGCAGAAGTCCATCAGCGATCCGTCCCGCATTTTTGTAGTCTGAGAAAGTGGACTTGATAGTGGCAATGACACTGTCTGTGACCAGATCTGCAGCCTTATACCCAACAGTCACGTACAACTGAAAAAGTGAAATAACGTATATTTCAGTACGTCTTTTAATTTAGAGGTTTAAATCACCTAAAATATTAAGTTCCTCTTGGTCCTGAATTTGACGATTGAAGTATGGTTTACATCTCGGCTTTCATATTTCGGCAACCCCCTTTATTAATTGTTAGTAAGTCAATCAGTCATTCCATCAAAAGTCAGTCCGTCCGCCAGTCAGTCAGTCTGTTTGTCTTTGATTATATATATATAAATATATTTGTCTTTGATTATATATATATTAATTAATATATTTATATAACATAAACAAGAAGCATGCACGGTATAAGGGGGGAAGGGGGAGTTTACTCCTCGTCGCCCTATCTTTACCGCTCTGATTTAATGTTAATTTTGCTACTTCTATTCCTCTCTTTTTCTCCTTAGCTCTTTTATCACCAAAACTTGTGAATTTTTATAAATACATGAATGTGTTACTAATTCAGTAATATTAGTTGCCCTGCTAAACAATACATGTACCATAAATAAGTTTATCCATTAACTTGTATATATACGACGACTCTTGTGCGTGATATCTTCACATATAACTCTCGCTACAGATCGTGTAAACGGAGGAACAGAAAGAATGAAACCACAAGAAACAGTCAAAACATTTAGATGACACAAACCATGTCGAACTCTTTGCAATAAAGCATAAGAACGTCATTTCCACAGGCCCCTAGGCCCCACCCTGATTTCAAGTAATTTGCGAAGTTGGCCATTATAGCAGTCTTCTCGGAGTTCGTTGGCGTGCGGACGGACGAGTTTAGGGCTGGATATATCTCTCCACAGTCGTTGATGCAACTGAAAAATAGTTATAAACTAGTCATAACATAAGTATGAAAATTATATCATTCAGTTATTTTAAAAAGATTAAGTTTAATCTTAATTATGTTATTTCATTTATACGTTTTTGTCGATTTTTTACACACATTCTCTCCTTATTAATTTTAAAGGCAATATGCCTTTTATTCAAAATTATTAAATCCAAGAACTAACTACCCCAAGGACATCACAATCACTAATGACAACATCACAATCAACAATTAAGACAACAATCGATGGGTCTGAGAAAACAAAAAAATAGTGTCCCTGAAGGAATTATCAATCAATTGAAACATTTGTGAATTTGAAGTATGTGAAGTGCCACCTTTAAACTTAAATTACAGGTTGAATGTATTATACCACAAAACTTAAGCAGCACCTGTATGGTACTTCACGATTTCTTCTGTCTATTCACCTATTGACTGTGCATAGATAACAGTGTTCAACACTACTGTGATATCATTGTAAGTCTATTACAACTTATATTTCACCTCGAAATGCATATAGATTTGGTATGAAGCGCCATATATGGATTATAAGCATTGTCTCATTGGCTGTTAATTCAATAACGCTTACGTGCTGCTGTCCAGTGTATTGGGAATTCGTATTCTGTTGATCAGAGCCATGGCAACGATGTAGCTTTGAGAAACACCGTCAGGTCCACTGCAAAGTGTCGACGTACTGGACTGGATTTTCTTAAGAGCTGTATCCACGCCAACCACTGAAAGTGTTCACGAATATAATGATGAGCGAAAAAACATGATTCTGAAAGGCTACTGTTTCTTACTCTGCTTTTTCTGAAATAGTACGTAAGGTTAACTAACTAAAGTGACTCTTATTTTATTGTCTTATTAACGTGTTTATTCGGTGTAGTCAAACATAAGTCCACACTTTTGTTAAATAGATTTTGCCTTAAAGGGTGTTTTATTGCAATAAGTAAGAGCGAACGTGAATAAATGCTTACCTTGTGACGAAATGAGATAATCAGGGTCGCATACGAAATGCTGGTCTGTGGAGCCGGTGATCCCACATCTGGCGGCGTCAAACTTGGGATTAGGGAACTTACAATGAGACCAAACTTTGTCTCCCGTGTTGGGGTCGACATTGTACGTGTACCCCTTAAAATTTAAACTGCTATCTGTGCAAGTCGTGTATGACATAACTCTTCTCACAAATACCATAAGTACACAGATCTGGACTAGAACAACAGGACTCCATTTGCCTGGCAAGACCGCCATCTGAATTCTGCAACGAAAAAAGAAATTGTATTAAGTTCGTATTTATGTATTTGTGTCGATAATGGGAATAGTATTCAAATTATACCCGAAGTGTTTAAGAATTGATTGCCAGAACATGTATGTGTCCCATATACAAAGCACACGACCAACTGGTTCTTTGTAACATATTGCACACTCAATGCCGTAATTGATTCTGCAATTTCACCTTTCATGAGAATATCAAATGCCAAGACTAAATATGAATACGCATATTCTTTGTTCACTGATATCGCGAGAAGGGCCCAAGAAGAAAAAACCAAGCGATAGGACAGTAAGAGAAGCGACGATAGGAACGGAAAGACAAATCAATATGGAAAGTACAGAAAGAGGATGATCCCATGCAATGACATAAGCGCCTAATCTTCGAGTACTTTACATGAGAATCAGTATCGTGACAGAGAGTTTAACATCAACGCGCACAGCACAAACAGCTAGGCATCCCTCTCCGATAGACGTACAAATCTAACCTTTCAACCTGTCTTGGGTGACCTTACCAGGAGCTTAAGATCTTGCCAGTATAGCTTTCCATGTCTATGTAAATCAGGCACACAAGCTCCTCTGTCGCAATAAGGCAAATGGGAGGAGTTACAATCCCTAATTACAGAGCGTTTATGAATTAGCTTAAGCGCAAGACGGGAGAGCACTTCGCATTATGACTAAATTCAAAGAAATCAAAATATATTCCAACATTCTGTTTTCTATATCCTTTTGTACATGATTTAAAATGGAAAACATCATGGAGACCATCATGTTATTTCATTCATCTTAATCTTTATTTGGCCTTCTGTTGACGATAGTTGTATGGAGATGGATCAGTGATAATAAGTTAGTCTACTCTATTCAAATAACCAAATCATCTAAATACATTTATTCAATATCGTTATCATAAAACTCTAACTTTCGGTGGAAAGATGAGGTTCTAACAGGTTATCTTTCATTTTTTTATTTCTAGTAACATATGGTTCCGCCTTCAAAGGCTAAGGTGACCTATCTACACAGTAAGTATACATAATTGCACACTAAAATTTGCCCCATGTATCATCATTACAATTATATCTAAAACAGACTCTATACCCAAACCAATTTTGTGACTGTGTGAGAGAACCTCATCCACGATCCCAGGCCTAGCTGCGATTCAACCGTCATCAACTAACGCTCAAGAGAAAATGAACTTAAATGGAAAAGACCTAGATAAAAAAATAATTTAGACCTAGATTATCGATTCCAGCCATACCGTAGGTCAGCCAGCTAGAACATAGCTTTCAGCTGTACCGTAGGTCATATGGCATGTGTGAGGTAGTACGGTTAAACCAAGTATTGAAGCATTTCATGTCCTTTTGTAAGTGCATTACAGGCATAACCGTTTAATCAATGTTTCTCCCATTTCATTAATGTATGTAATTTCGATATAAAGTAATACCCGTCGCTCACATTTTATTTCAATTTTACTACAATATGCTTCAGGTGTCGCTTCCATTTACATCTTTATTGATTTCATGAACTAATAGAATATCGTACCTGTTTCTGTTCAAGATAGAATTATCTCAGACGAGGGGTGGTATGTTTGTTAAATATACCAAGACGAGACGATAGCCGAGTCATGAGATAACATACATACCATCCCGAGACTGAGATAATTCTATCTTGAACAGAAACAGGTACGATATTCTTTTTCTCGTCTTCTTATAGCGATTTAATCATGAAAATAACCATAAAAATGCATTTACTTTCCCTTTGGATACCCTGCAAAAGCACTTTTGACGTAGCACTAATGACGTAAATGCATTGTTACATAGCGCGTGACATCAATCTCGATTCCATATGATGACGTTATTTCATTGTTTATAGCACGTGAAATCGATCTTAGTACTAGTACCCGAGACAGATAAATATCATAAACCTATTTTCGTGAGATTTTCTTGTCTAATGTGTCATCCAACTTATTCCGCTTCAGACAAGAATCTGGCGTTACCGTTGGTTGAAATGACGTTACATGACGTCGCGAATGATTCCGTATCGGGTGCCTAATTTTTAATATCGGGCGTCCAATCTAGAGTTGTCTTTCCTATTTTAACAACGTCACATCTTTCCTTGTCATATTTGTAGATTAGCATCAATACGTCATTCGGATCGGACGTTTGACTCTTAATCATTTTATTCTCTTAGCATGTCATAGATCCGTGCATACATAGGTTGTTTTACTTTTCATCATCTAAGTCTCGATTTTCTTAAATCCGTCTTTCACTATCGACAAAGAGATCTGATGTAAAAATTTGGTCATTTTTAATTCATTTTTGTGCAATTTATTAGTAAGACAGAAAAATGGTTAGTTTCGCGAGTTTTATATGTATTATTTATAATTTATAAATGCAATTTAATCGGCATTATAGTTTACCAACGGTACTAGTGACCGGGATTGTATATTGGAATTTAGGGATAATCCATCCCCCCATTGATTACGATAAACTCAAATTACTTATTTAATATAACTAAGCGTTGGTAACGTGTTGTAGCTGGGTAACGTTCTGTTTATTTCTTTAAAGAATTACGGTTGATCATGTAGATTGGGGAGATAGTTTGATCTTAATATTTTACTGATTTGAAAAAAGTAAAAAAATCAATTAATCTACCTGTCCTTTTTAAGTAAGTCGCGTAAAGATATTCAAAAGTTTAATGTGCTACAGATGCTTTGTATTATTCGAAGTACACGTATAATAGGTAGGGGTTACCTCCCTTTTGTCTTGAATTGCTATAACGTGCATTTTAGCAAGAGAATCACGGGTAAA
>JAUMGZ010141868.1:0-14355 GCA_032359645.1 Pododesmus macrochisma
TCCAAAGTAATTCACAAAATAAATACCCTTTGGTGACCCAGCGTTGACCGTCAATATGTCCAAATGCTATTGAAATATCCATTTAAACTTTCTATTGAGGGGCCTAACCTAAGGTTATTTGACAACAAAATGTGCATGTGAATGCGAAGAAAGGAGGTTGTGAGTTTTTTTTAATGTGTCAAAGTTAATTCCGGCGGTCATATCAATAGATAAAGGTAAACGCAGGATTCTCTGTAAAAATTTACATGTATAATTAATGAGCCAGATGTAAACAGACTACCAAAAAAAATCAACTATATTATGTTAATTAAGATATTTAGAGAATCGGAAAAGGCGTGGTAGTACATTTTAACAGCAGATCTATTGAATCACAGCAAGTCTGCAGTTTTTCAGATATCAAATTTTGGCACAAAACGCTTACATCCTATGCGTTTAATGTGAAACAAAATAATCAATGTTTAAAATTATCAACCAAACAGATATTTATGAAGATCTTAATCATAAAATGACAGCATCAGTATGTGATTTTAAGGCAATTATCTTGCATATATAAGGAACTAATAACAGTTCTTAAAATGGGACTAGTTCAAACATATCTAAAATGGTGAAACCTTATAACTACATTGTACTTAAAATTCTTGTAAATACAATGTTTAATATCAAGTGATCGTAAATATAAACATGCATTTAAAATGACTTAAAATGACGTCTGCAGAAAATAAAATGCCTAGAAAAAAATGGGTGGGTAACATTCAAAGCTGAATCACTCCAAGTGGATATAAATGTTCAAAATGTTCTGACAGTTTCTTATTCTCATCTACCCGTAATACATGTACATTAAATAAATTTTACATCAACTCACTGCCTTTTCATATTAAATTCCCAGAAATTCATCTACAGAATGAATTAACATATAGATACAACCAGTCTTTGAATACTCTCATGTAATTCAAGGGAGTTCTAACATACCTGAATACTCTTATAACTAGGTCACAAGAAGTATATTATACAACTGCAAGATGCAATATTTCAACTGAAATTATTCATGTCAATAAAAAGTGTAAGTATTTCAGTGTTTACATGGAGTACAAACATATAGCTAGCTTGGTGAGTTACAGTATATAGATGGTGTTAAAACTACAGTAGTTTTTAACATTAATCAATAATAATTAATACAAAACAACAAGAAAATCCAGCACAATTCGCTTCCTTGATTAGCAGGACCAGTTTATTTTTATTAAGCTCTTCATAGATTCCTACAACAAGGTTTAATACTGTACATACAGCTGTATGAATTTTTTAACACTCTTAGCTATAGGCAGCACAAACAATTCATCAAGAAAATTGTAAAAGACCAGATAGACTGAACACACCAGAACATGTAGATTTAGTTATTAAAGCAGTGGCAATCTTGAAAATGTTGCAAAGCGTTATTAATATTACGTTTTGCAAGAACTCTGTAAAAAGCTACTGAGTATGCATAGCACAAGACAATTCATTTGCATTTAACTTTTCTTTAGCAATTTGCATGATATATCTGCACATATGTATTACCAGTATATTTAGTATTCCTACTTTTAGAAATACACAGTGCATACAGCGCATTGCTTTATGAAAGTCACAACAATCATTCCATTATGTTTTGTTACATACAATATATGTACATATATCTTATTTGGTTTACCTTGCACATTTAAATGTGCGTTCAAAAACATGGCAAAAATGCATGTTAAAATTAGTGCAATCGGAATAAATTATTGATTGGCACATCGATACTTTAACCATGAAAACGCAAGCATTTCAAATCATGTTGAAAGATAATCTTCTACTTCACTCACCTGTAATGGTCTACTGTGTCACTGAAAATAGTAAATTTATGATGACCTTTTTAAAACTACATTTATATTTCGTTAAAGCTACAGGTTCATATGTTTACAAGTTGATTCTTTTCCATCCCATCCCTATTACACCCCACATGTAATTATATCTATATATATTGCAAAAATATGTAAAACATGATATTGATTATAAGCTTCACAAAAATGATAAGGTTCCTTCTTTTGAGTACATATACAGTTCATGTACAGGTACTTGTATAATAAACTTAACCATTAGTTCTTAATAAATCACAAATATTGTGATCTTAACTGAAGCTAAAATTATGTCAGTAAAAACAAAACTGTTTATACTTGGACCCGATTCATTCAGATATATCACAATGTGTAAGACTACCTTATTGAGTCAGGCTTGTGTTGACCCTTGACCTTTGGATTATAGCGTTTGACATAGAGTCATTGTGTTGTTGTATAATACACAAGTTAAGAAGATCAGGACTTAGTTTTATCCCTTTAGTAAGCTTTGTGAACTGTAAAGAAAGGCATGTACACGGCCTAGTATACACTATCTAAATGTACACTGTACACATACTTAAGTTGTAAATCAGAAATAATGTACTTTTGTACATTACATCCCTTGTAATCCATATCGTTCTCACACATACAAATGTACACACAAATTTATACCAAGAAAGCAAAAACAATATTTCCTTGAGATCATGAAAAAATATTCTCAGTTGCAGAGACTTGGATATACCACATGTATATTTTATAAGAGAAATTATGATAACTTATTAAATACAACAAATGCCATTGCAATTTAATATTGGACAAAAGTTTAGTGCTGCATATATATATATATCAACAGTGGTGAAAAAAGAAAACAACCAATATATAAATGTTAGAGATGTAAAGATGCATCAAACCGTTGATTAATTGTCATTGTGGATGTTTCAAGGTGATGCATTGATAGTTAAAATATTGATTTAATAACAATCACAAAAACTGTGTACTGGCTACTTATAGTTTCAATATTTTGTCATTTTTGATTATTTAAATCCTGCTTTTTTGTTTGTTTAAGCTAGGTTATTGGTAGTTCAGGATTATACACTTGTACACATTATTTCCAGTCTCTGTGGCAATGTTGGTGGTTTCCCCATGTGAATAGCATAGTAGGTTAAGGGGGCATAACTCTAAAACAAAATATTTGTTAGTAATTTAACACACCTGTACATGTATATACAGTAACTTTGAATTAATAATGACTATGTGAGCAAAGACTGCAGAAAAGAAACACTAACTTGGTTTTATAATTTGCTAACAAATTCTGGTTGCCTGAAACTTTCACATTAACTATTGTAATAGTAGACTGTCAATGCAAGAGTATCACAGAAGTAATATTGGCAATAGCCAATATGTTATTGCAATAGTCAAAATTTACCTCAATAGTCAAACCTATGAATGCATGAAGTCGTATGTGCATGTTGTGTGCAATTTGTCTAACTAAGGTACATGTATGGTACACACTTTTGACAGCCTAATTGCACATGAACATGTAAACAGGTCTGATCGATAATGGAATGAACAATTGTTGAATTCTAAGACTGCAAAAACTGACAACTCTCAGCTATTTTTGCTGTGGTATATACTTTGCAAAATGCATGTTTACAAAATTAAATAGCTTAATTTTCCACCATTTTAACAATTACTTTTTAATTTGATGAAGCAAACTCAAATCCTCATGATTAGGAAAGGCTAACATTGTTTTCACACACAAAAAGTCTGAACTAGTTATGTTGTATAAACAAGGAATAGAATTCAAATTACAAGTAAACTGTTCAAATAAGTCAACTGAGACATTTAACATTATCTAGTCCTTGATCAAGTTGCAATATGTACAACTAGGAAGCATAATAAAAGTATATGGTATACACATGTTTTTATACATTGCACTGTAACTTTGATTCAGTCATTCACATCAACAGAAGCTATACCAGTATGTTTCTCAACCTACATTGTAAAATTCTTACAAATTACTTTAAATTACTAATTATATAAAAACTTGAAATTTAAATGTCTCGATATCAAATCACCATTCAATCAATCAATACTTTGTTTCATTAGCTCAAAAAAAATTGCTACACGTCCAGATTTTAGACTTATGATGCTAAGAATTACATGTAAAATAACCGAATATGTTAGGGTACTTTCTACTTTAATGAAGGGTATATATAGACACACCCTAATAGATGTCACATATCTGCTGATATATAAATCAAAATAACAATATCTGGGTCACTGAGAATGTTCATCAAGATAGCTATCCTACAAACACTTGTACATTCACCTGTTGGGTGTCACCAAAACCTTACTATTTTAATATGACTTCAGGGAACATCAGAAGAAAGCATCCAAGTATAACATATATTAACACTTACATCAACATCTGTATATGTAACGTGAACTTATACAGTCCAGTAAATGTAAGGATAAGACAGATAAATAAAGCGGAAAATTTTTAAAGTCATGTGATTTACCACAGAATAATAATATTACCATCGAGATGTGATTTACCACAGAAATAATAATATTACCATCGAGATGTGATTTACCACAGAATAATAATATTGCCATCGAGATGTGATTTACCACAGAAATAATAATATTACCATCGAGAAATCTATCAAATTCCAAGAGTATAACAAATTTGATATGAAAGCTTAAGCCTATCTATCTTCATGTATATACAGACGTGAATATAATATTGACGTCAAACCAGTCGTGGGACATAATTATCATATATAGGGAGTACACATTTACATCCTTCATGGATGTGTACATAATATATAAACAGTTTTGAACTTACATTTAGCACACACCTAGCTACATGTATCACAATTGCAACTACCAGTATTGTTACATGACAACTTTTACCACTAAATTGTATAATCATATAAAAACACATATTTATAGCAAAGAAAACGACAATGTATATGCAATTGAGTAGTTGAAAAGTGAAGAGTTACTTAATATTAAATTTCATTTAGATGACTTTTTTATTTTATGAAAATTCAACGACTTGACGATTACAATAATTGAGCCATCATAAAACCATCCACCTACAATAGTAAATGTGATTCATGGTTACACCCATGGTTACACCCCAAATCTTATAATTCATGTTACTCATTGAAGTAGATTCTATTTGCAATACTGTCAAATACACTGTACATTTCTTATACTGCCATAATTTTACAAGTTTAATATACCCTTGTGAAATACTGAATTTTAACATATCTTTTTCCTGCCGCACACATAAAGGCCTGTTTGCCGGTAATTTTGTTATAGGAAAAATTAAAAGTTGCTATATTCTGGAGGGACTGGCCCTGAGCTGTTTAGCTGGAATGACTATATAGGTATAACTTTAATATATAATCATGCCTGCATGGTTATAGCAAATATGTCATGCAAAATAGAGTTGTGTTTTGACATTTGTGTAAACAATATATACGGTTACATGTTGATTTCCAAAATTGCATCATTAAAAATAAATTCTATTAAGCATGTAAAATAAAAAATATTTGTGAATACAATTTAATAACCATATACATGATATACAGCAATGTAACATTGTGGTAATTGCAATCACTATACATTGTATATAAACAAGTACTGTATATACACAATATAGGTAGCTACCAATATATTCAAAACAATTAATGTGAAGAATTTTATATAATTAATTTCATAAACATGAACTTTATTACATGCTGTATGGACTTTCTTTAATTCTTCCTACAGTATGGTATATGATGGATACACCCTGATCATGATGTACACCCACTGATTTTACATATGACACTTACCATTTTTGATGTCTATAAGTATAAATAACTATATATGTCACTTTAACCAATCATACAACAACCCTACAAGGATGTTTAAAGTCTTGTGGTGTGAAAATCTACATGTAAATAAAAATACACTCATAAACTTACTCCTGTTGCTAAAACTAGGTTGAAATTTAAATACAAATAGCTGGGAAGAAGTCGGAATGTAGTGAGTTCTACTGTGCGTGTCCACCTGGTTTAAAGGAAGAACCTGTTCTCTTACTGAGCCTCTTATGACCCGTAATGTGATCTTGTATACAACAAACAACACCAGGAGTATTACATTGTATCTTACACACTCCTTAGTGAACACACCCATTAATATCTACATGTACATGTATACTAAACCATTGGATTCATTTAACATGTGTCTAATGCAATTTACAATTAACTTTGATGACATCTACATGCATTCTGAGATCAATATTGATTTTTCTTTTTTTTTCTTTGAGCTCCTTTCCAAGCTTGTCAACATCAGGATATATAGTGGATGACTGATCAGTGAATTTATAAACTTGTAGGAGAAAAACATACAGATCAAGAAAAAACCAACCACTATTAATTAACTCATTCACAATCAGACACAATAAAGATTTTCTTGACAATAAATTCTACAAGCATATCTCTGACAATAATATTCACATCAATTTTTATACATTTGCACTGCTCAGAATATAAGCATATTACTTACTTCATACCACCATAAGTTCCCCTGTAGTCGCCGTATCCTCCATATCGACCTTGGTCACCGTAACCATTCATGTTACTATGGTTAGTAACTCCTGGCATACTATGCCAATCTCACAACCTGTAATAAGATAAAATTTGCTTTAAAGGAATGTTTTCTTAAAAACAAAAAGTTGGTTTTGTGGATTCAGTTAATGGCTGGAGATCTAGAACTTGTAAACGTGTAGAATGTATGAAATGCACTGTGCTTAATACATGTACAAGAATATACATGTGTTTATTATATTGATAAATTGAGAACATGCTGAACATTGACTTTGAGCTCACTGGTGTGATTAAAATGTGTCATCAGATACAGTGTCAGCTTCTGTCTGTTTAATTTCATCATAATTGTCTCATCTTATGGAACATTGCTATTTTATCTCCTTTTAGGAATTTGAAAGAAATATGCAAATAAAGTATAACAAAAAGTAGTGGGTATATTGATATTTATGCAAAGATAATTAAGTAATGTGCAAAAATTCACAAAATTAAATCTGCTTGATCTAGGTATATACTGTACATCAGTATTGAACAAAATCAAAAACTGTTGTACACATGCTATCAACTACTAGTTCATAATATATAACGCCTGCTGTATATAACATGGGTATCCACATATAAATACACTATTAAATATATACACAGGTGTGTAAAGTAATATTTCTCAAAGTTTAAATTTGCATCCTAAAAATAGAATAATAATGGAATATGCAGTGTACATTTTCAAATTTTGAGGGGATGCAAAAATGCAAGTCTTCTAACACCCGTAGAAAACATGTGTGCTTGTTTGCCTGCAAGTACACAAGTATTGAAGCCAATTGCAAGTTTATCAAGTGTATATATATATATATATGTATATAAATTTATTAATATTACATAAATTAACAATACTTGTAAACAAGTTTTACATACCTTTCTTGGCATTGACATATTGTTAATCACTGTGCAAAGCTTATTTAAGTGCATCTGATCGAGGTAAAATTGTACAAATAAAAATTGTTCCAACGCACAAACTATATTTTAAAAGATTAAATACTGTGAACCAAATGATATGATCTCTAAATCACTCATCACAACCATTAAAAACCATGCTTGAATACCTATATCTTTAAAGGCAAACCATAAACAAGATCACACTGTATAATATACACACATTGTATAATATACATGTACATCAACCTAAACATTGGCTTTATATAGACAAAATGTTACAAACAATACTATGATTGTCTCCCTTCACAGCAAAAGCTCACTCCAACAACCCAATTCAAAATTACTCCCAAAGCTGAACAAATCTAAATAGATGCAAATCCCCATTTCAGTAATTATCAATTTCAATCAGATAAAATCTAATAATTTGTAAGTAAAAATTATTTTACTGTGTAGATGAATAATAGTAAGAGAACTTATTGATATAATATGTGGAGTTGTAGTAGACATGTACATGTAACATGCATATTGTATCGCAAAGAAGCTACAGGAATCGTAGCTCCTTTTTACCTATGAATGTACAGTTGTCCTCCTGCAAAGAGCTACATACAGATTGAAAACTTATTTAAACCTTCTTTTTATGTTACACAGTGACCCAGGTCATGTTAAATAATGCAAGTATTCTTAAGTTTTCTGACGGAATAGAAAAAGAAAACATCCCATTGTATTTGCACATCATTTAAGCACCATTCTGGAAGTACTTTGTTGTTCAGATGATCAAAATTGCTACTCCTTTTGCCTGAATTGTACAGTCATTTCAATAACATCTAAGTTCCTCCTGCTACAATACAGGCCAAAACAGCAACAATTTTTGATAATCTAACAACAAAGTACAGCCAGACTGCATGGTGCAGAATTAATGCACGAAAATAATGAGGATATTTTGTTTTTCTATTTCATTGAAAACTTCAGAATATAAGCTTAACTGGACACGACCTGCACTTAGTTGAAGATGAAGGCCAAAATGAGCCACGGTTCCTGTAGCTTATACCAAAGTAACATGGACTTTATATGTACCCTAGTGTATGCATGTGGTTTATATATAATTATGACAGAAAAACAAATCTACTATCGCTATACTCATGCATTAGTTATATATAGTTAAGTGTAATGCAGTCACAAAATATATTTCTTTCAAGATATCACATTAATTCATATACATGAACAACTAGTTAATATACAAGGAGTCCTGCATGTAGAATGAAAATAATACATTATATACTAGCTGTCACTATTTCCACTCAACATTTATTATGTACACATATCTTTATATATATATATATATATATTATGCAATTTCTTCTCTGCACTTACCAGTTTATAGCTTTTAAAATTGTTGAATGTTTGTAATCATATGGGAACAGATCGGAACAGATCTATCCAGTGGAATATAAATTGCACAATTCTTGTGCATTAATTGCATGTACATGTGCAAAATGCAGGCAATTTTATCATAACATATTATACAGGTGAAGCTTGTAGATATTCATACATGTAACCAAGTAATTAAGCCATTGAATTATGCATGAACATGATATACTGCAATGGTCAACATTATCCCATATGCATGTACATGTACGTACTTCACTTGTATTATTGAGGACCAATGATTAATTGAAGACTGTTTATCTTTGTCACTGACTGACATACACAATCAGTAATATAAATGGACCCTTACAAAGTTGATGTATATCATATATAAAAGTACCTTCCGAGTTAATGATATAGTTAGAGACCTTATATATTGGCCTTGGGATGGACCACCAATTTTATTTTTGACCAATTTTTCTCATATTTAAATTGATTTGCAATTGATTGACATTGAACACTGACCCCTGGCTTACATGTACATATACATAAAGATTTTAATTTATTCTTTTACACTTAATTGGATGGATGTATATACCTACTAAACATATTAGGCAGGTGAAAGAACCTTTGCCACATAACGGCTGACAAAACACCCCACCTCAAAATATATTTAATGTCAGCTATTTCAACCATTTTATGAACAGACACAGTTTTCTGACATACAGCAAAATGCATTGCACTTCAGCATACATGCATCATGAATATACATGTATATATGTATCGGTAAGATAAGTAATAGGTACTGGTCGAGTCTGAAGTGTGCATGGATTTGAAAGACCAGAGCACATATGTTGTAATCCCAAGCCACTTTGTGGTTTGATGTCACTCATGGTTCATGCTCAGATCCTTCAAATTCATGCACACCAATACAACTAAATGTTGGAGACTCGCTGGTTACTGAATTGTTTTTGACATCATGAAATTTAACTGGCAACTTACTAAATTCTAATCGTGTTTTGCACATATTTGTTATGTAGTTAAATTTTGACCCTGACATATTGATGTTATATATTACATATGTAATTAACTGGTGTAGGTGTTGGGGTAGCATTAAGTCAGAGATGTTTTTTCTCACCTAAATGCGGCCGAGGTTCCATTTTCTGCACCATAAAGGGGTGAATCAGGGTTCACAACATGAACACTAGGTTACAATATCTCTTGGGCATTCCAGTTTTCTTAATACACCACAAAATTGATTAGTTTGTCCATTGTTAAATTTGAAGTCAAAGAGAGATTTTGACATAAGTTGAAAGAACTTGTACTTTTTATATTTCAAGTCAATCTTGTAGTATTAGTTTAATCATATTTTATCTTAATTCAGGCATTTTGTAACATGACCACAACATGAACAAATATTCTCAACTTCCTTTAAAGTTTGCCAACAAAACATTTGTCTTAAAAGGACTACATATTTTCTATAACAGTCTGCAAGCTGTATGCATATGGTCATAACACATTTAATATTGTGCATATTAAATCATATGATCATATTAAATAATGCATACATGTACATTGCACATGTTCGCTTGTGCTACTGGCTTTATCACGATATTATTGGCTCCTATCTGCCTAACTACCACAAAACTGTTGAATATTTACTTCCTAGTTTGACAGCACGTACAGGTACATGTATGCACACATATGCAGAGTATATACTGATAATTTATCCTGAGTGACAAGAACCCCTTCTCCAGAACACAATGAACTACACAAAGATTGAATTGTGTATTATCATGATTATAATTCACCTGTTCCACAGTATACTAACTCTAAGCCATGTTAAGCAATGTATATATTGTATGAAATTTAATACAATGATGCAAATTCACAGGAAAAATACAGGTATTAAGGTCATGAATTGAAATGAATTCCAAGGGCCACATTGAATTTATTACAATATACATATATATGTGTTCCCTTTATATCAAATAAAATGTATATTTATGATTATCATTAAGATCTTGGTCATTTTTCTAGATCCTTGTTTAATAATTAATAAAGACATTACTAAACTTTCCAATTCACTTTTGTTGTAATGGATTCTAACTTCAACAATGCTACGGTTCCAGTCCAAAAGTGGCAAAAACAGCAAACTAAAGGGTGCTCATAAATGTATAGAGGTACGGTGGTATTGGAAAACAGATATTTTTAGTACTTACAAGGCCTCTCTTGATCTGTCCTACATAATAGTTACATTTACAGTATGAACATGTCAAACATGTTATGAACAGACATGACAAACATTAAAGAATTTCATGTCAAAATTGCGCATTGAAGATGCAAACACTGGATAGGTACAACAAAATGTTCGTCAATCTCATGATCCGCATTCAAGTAACTAGACACATGAATTTTATACACTGAATAAATGACAAACATTTAATAAAAATATATTTACATGCATGACTAATTTTACGGAATGTTATCTGAAGCAGTTCACTATACATAGATTTTTTAATAAAGGATGGTCCAATTTTTAAGATGCCATTGAATATTTGATCAACATTAAGATATATATGTGACACAATGTCAAGTCCTCTCCATACTTAAAAGTGAATATTTCAAATGTATATATATACTGCCATGAATATTCTGTATTTTAATGATTAATATATAATTTATATGTGGCATTCATTTCTGTAGTATTTCATGTATAAATTTGTGTATGTAGTGAACAAGTTATGACATCAATGTGTAAGAGTCTTACCTTCATGAGCTAATTAAATATGTACTATTTATACCATGTTTTTTTTTTCTTCTTTTTTTTTAAGAAAAAACATAAATTAAAGAAGGGTTTTTTCTAACCAGTCAATATATATTTATATACATCTGATCAACTATCAAACCATATATAGTATTAAATTAAACCATATGCCAATAAACATTTACACACGATTGAAGGTTGATTTTTGATGTCTTGTGATATTGTACATATCCTACACCATATGAAGTTGTAGTTATTATTATTATTATTATTATTGTTTAACGGCACACCAACACATGTCTAGGTCATATGGTGCCGAAATATGAAGTTGTAGGAAGTAACAACCTCTAGGCCAGCTGTAATAATATTTTCATACTTGCCAAGTCTAAAAAAATAAAAAGGGAAATTGCCCATGAAAAGACTAAAATTTTGGCCATTCACACATAATTTTCCCATTAAAAATCTTATTTTCATTATCATTTCTTACTAAATCATTAACAACAACAATTGACCCCCCGTCCCCCCCCCCCACACTCACACCTCATTTGAAGTTTTCATGATTGAAAGGTATGTATTGGCATATACTTGAACAGTAAGTTGGGTATTGTTAATTTTTTTTTTTATAAATTATGGAAATACACTTAATTAAAAATGGCAATGAAATAATAGTGTATTACATAACAATCAAAATGGCCTACCTATAATAGTGAAGATTATGCCTTCAAAATGTGTTAGGAATGTTAAGGAACATTTGCACACAGACCTATATAAAAGAATATTATATATATAGATATGATTTGCATAATTCCTAAACCTGGCTTATATTTCTTTAATGTGTTCCACTTCAAATTCAGTAAAGACAAAACTACCTTGATCATGTAATTGTTTTGTTTTTGGAATTCAATCTCGGACTAACCCAGGCAGGTCCATCGGAATATTCTAGTACCCTGTGCAATATTGTTTGTTAACATGTAATTAACATACAGGGGGTACATACAAGGAGAACTTAATTATAAATAATGAGTATTAAGTGAAGTACAGGTAAGTTGACAACACTAAGAACATTTACATACATGTACTGTACTTAATGTGACAGTAATAGTAAAACCACAGGAATAACAATCAAGATAAATATGTAAATTGTCACATTCCAATTAGGCTTACAATTAGTACATGAAGTTGAAACATGAAGCCTGTTCAGGTAAATATTGATTAAAATGCGAAAATCAAGGTCCCGATCTCAATGACAAGACAATACAGTATGTCTGAACAATGACAGTTATCAGGAAATGTAAACATGAAATAAGTAGTCCCTATAAACTTAAATCAGCAGGTATTATCTCGATGCCCCCGTTCTATGACATGACCGTCCGGTGTACACTTTGACAACATGGCGGAAAAAGTCATGTTGCTCCATAAACAGATCCACCGGGTCACTTTTAATTTCACCCATGCCTATTGAAGATATACTCACCTAAGAAAATGTTTATCCTCCACCAAGAAGAATTAAGCACATTCACAAGAGAAATGGACGGTTGTTACACAGTCACTTGTAGCAGGACGTATATTACTGGAGATGTGAACAGCTTTTGGGCGAGGCCTTGTTATTGCGCTGTTCTATTTAGCGGGCGTACTCAAAATGTGTTTCGTTAACAATGTTTAAATGAAATTTTCTTATGCAATCATATAGTCAATTATATTGTGTACCCTCATTTTTATATAAATTATTTTCTGGAACTTTTTAAAGCGTTGATTTGTTTGTTTTAAGAATGTGGACGCCATGTAATTTTCTTACCTGTGTAAGACGAATTCATGGAACAGCCAAAACTATACCTTCGGGTCACATGACGCATAAATGGCAGCCGTTTTATGTTTACGTTTCGTGAATGAACTAAAAACGAGCGTGATTCGATCACGTTCGTTTTTACACCCCTATATTGGTTACACCCATGGACTATTGTTTAATTTTTGAAACGCAAATATGAATTGCAGAATTTTGTTATCCGATAACTAAAAATAGAGCATACTTTATTTTTAATCTAAAGTT
This sequence comes from Pododesmus macrochisma, assembly GCA_032359645.1. Classification (NCBI taxonomy): domain Eukaryota; kingdom Metazoa; phylum Mollusca; class Bivalvia; order Pectinida; family Anomiidae; genus Pododesmus; species Pododesmus macrochisma. The sequence continues at coordinate 13,567 of JAUMGZ010141868.1, forward strand.
ATATTTCGTTATGTTGATAATATAATAAATATATTGTATATTGGGATTTATTGTTGAAAATAAAGTTTACAAAATGATCCATGATATGACAGTTTTAAAGAGTTAGGCTAACACAATAATTTTTTTGGAGATAGGGCCAACACTAATAATAATAATTTTAGCCCACAGAATATACATACATGCGTATGGAATTTCAAGTTATATTATAGACTTATACTTTAATTGACTCAAACCTTCCCTCTATTTTGAAATAAGGACGATAGTTTCCCAAGTTTACACATCGTAAGTTCTAAAATCAGAAATTTAAATAAACGTTTAATAGAAATTTAACAAAAAAGTTTTCTATGAATGTTGAAATGTGAAATTATAGATGTATTAGAAAGTAGTAAATGCGAGAGAAAACTTTCCAAAATAAGAAAAATACTAGTTTTTGTTTTACTTGGACCGCTCATAATTATTCCTTTACCCATAACTTTGACGCCATATTTTCTTGATTTATTTCGAATACTCCATATTTATGTGATTAGAAAAATGTTAGCGATCAAAATTTCAAATGCCACAATACAACTTAAAATTTGCAATCTATAGCAATCTGTGACCATTTCAACGCGAGGTGTATAATACAATTAATATACAGAACTATTTGATCTTCATATCCGATTTATAAATCAATTGAACTTTAACTTCTAGCGTGTCCGTTATTTGTTATAAGTATATCCCTATGATATCACGCATAAACATAGTTTTTGTGATATGTTAAGTAAACAGTTCATACATATAATGTTTGAC
>JAUMGZ010141979.1:0-15705 GCA_032359645.1 Pododesmus macrochisma
CAAAACATTAAGCTCTAGGCCTTCTAGTTTATTAGAAGAAGATTTTTGAAGTTTTGTCAAATTTTCCCCCTTTTGGCTCCCATGTGGTCCAGCCCCTTCATTTGAACGAATCTGAATCCCTGTCCCCTACTTCTGAATACTTCCTAACAAGTTTGGATAAAATTGGTCCAGTGGTTTATGAGAAGAGGTCAAAAATGTGAAAAGTTAACGATGACGTCGGACGGTATTTGTATGGGAAAAGTCCACCTTGGAGCTTTGGTCCAGATGGACTAATAAAAAATATATCACAAGTGCACAACTACACAATGTACTGATTATTTGTACCATCTGTTTTATAAATTGGAGCTGAAGTACATCAGACAAAATTCTTAAATAGTATTTATTAATCCGAAAAATTGAAAAGTGGAATTACTCCAACAAACATTGTCGAAATAAAGAATAGATTGCAAGGGCATGACTACAAAAGGTACTTATCATGTGTACAAAGTTTCATAAATATCAGTTGAGAATGCTATCAGCAGTACTTCAGACAAAAATGCATAAACTGATTTTGCAAAAGGGGAATAACTCTGACAAAAATATCAAAATAAAAAATATATCGCAAGTGCACAACTACACAATGTATTGATTATTTGTACCATTAGTTTTATAAATTGGAGCTGAAGTACATCAGACAAAATTCTTAAATAGTATTTATTAATCCAAAAAATTGAAAAGGGGAATTACTCCAACAAACATTGTCGAAATAAAGAGTAAATTGCAAGGGCAAGACTACAAAAGGTACTGATCATGTGTACAAAGTTTCATAAATATCAGTTGAGAATGCTAGCAGCAGTACTTCGGACAAAATTCATACATGCAAATTGTAAAAGGGCAATAACTCCAACAAAATGCGTCAAAATAAAAACAAGACTGTCAAGAGGCCCATTGGGCCTTGATGTCCATCTGGTTTAAATGGGCCTATATGTAAATTTTTGTCATTTGAAAAACCTAGGGTTATGCCTTGAACAAAGTTGGTTCTCCATGCCTTAAAGTTACTTTAACTCAAAGCATTAAGCACAAGGCCTTCTAGCTGTTTACAAGAAGATTTTTGAAATTTTATAAAATTTTCTCTACTTGGGCCCTAAAGTGACCCTCCCTTGGTACTGAAGCCTGTCATTTGAACAAATCTGAACCCCCTTCCCTCAAGGATGACATCTACAAAGTTTCGTTGAAATTGGTCTAGTAGTGTTGGACAAGAAGTCGAAAATGTGAAAAAGTATCATATTTGCTATATATCTAGTGTTTAACCTTCAAATGCGTGACTTTTTTTACCCAGGGTCACGTCTTGAACAAACATTGTTCTCTATTCCATAAAGTTACTATAAACCAAAGCATTAGGCTCTAGGTAATCTAGTTTATCAGGAGAAGATTTTTGTATTTTGGCAAACTTTACGCATTATGGTCCCTAAAGTGGTGCCCCCTTGGGGCTGAGCACCATCATTTGAACAAATCTTAACTTCCTTCCCCTAGGGATAACTTCTCTTTCAAGTTTGGATGAAATTGGTCCAGTTGTTTTGGACAAGAAGTTGAAAATGTGAAATGTTAACATGTTTGCCACATACATAGTGTTGAACTTTGACCCCACAACCTGTAACCTATTTTTGACCCAAGGACCTTGAGCAAACTTGGTTTTTCCATGCCCTAAAGTCACTACATACCAAAACATTAGGCTCAAGGCCATTTAGTTTATAAGAAGATTTTTAAAATTTGGTCATATTTTCCCCATTTTGGACCCCATAGTGGCGCCCCTTGGGGACCGTGCCCCATTATTTCAAAAACTCTGAATTCCATTCCCAAAAGGATGACATCTACCAAGTTTGGATGAAATTGGTCAAGAAATTTTGGACAAGAAGTCAAAAATGTGAAAAGTTTACATATTTGCTATAGTGTTGAACTTTGACCCAAAAACGTGTAACCTATTTTTGACCCCAGGGTCACGCCTTGAACAAACTTGGTTCTCCATGCCTTAAAGTTGCTGCATATTAAAACATTAAGCTATAGGCATTATAGTTTATAAGAAGAAGATTTTTGAAGTTTTGTCAAAATTTCCCCCATTTGGCCCACTAGTGGTCCAGCCCCTTTGTTTGAACAAATCTGAATTCCCTTTCCCTGGGGATACTTCCTACCAGTTTTTGATAAAATTGGTCCAGTGGCTTAGGAGAAGAAGCTGAAAATGTGAAAAGTTTACGATGGACGCATACGAGGCACAACATAAGACGGACAAAGGACAGGATTACACAAAACTACACAAGGTACAGATCATGTGTACTACGTTTCATAAAAATTGGTTAAGAATTGAAGCTGTAGTACTTCGAACAAATCTATGTGGACAATTGGACTGACTGATGGAGGGACAAAGTGATTACTATAGGGCACCCGCATCTTTTGATTCAAGGCCCTAATGATTGGCATCAACAACTAAAGCATAAGATCTTACTAGTAGTACAAGATAAGTTTTACAGATTAAGTCAATAATATCAAATAATCAGAGAATGCTGACCTGCAGATCTCTCTCTTTTTCTCTATTTTTGATCCAGGATTTACCCTGTCCCTGAGGATCTATCAATAATGGGTATCGGGATGCCTTGGTTGTAATTATACCATTTTGCACTGATAGCTCGTCATTTGGCAAGCCTTGGATGTTCCATCCTCCAATCTAAAAGTAGTCAGTTTAGTTTAATGTAGATTTATAATGATATCAAATGCAGATTGTTATGAATTAAGAAGTAACATCAAATTACAGCAGCCATATGGGCTCACATGAACCTATTTGGAATCTTTATTAATATTATGTATGTTTAAATACCACTGAAATAATAAACAATCACCCGTGTCTTTAGCATGCCAGTTTCTCATATTAACATTCCTTTAACACTTTGTCTTTTGCATTTAATAAAAAGTTTGCAATAAATTCCTATGCCCTTATGTCCTTTATAACAACAAATAACATAAATAAAACCCATGAAAATCTTAATGCCACATTGGTTTATTACTCCTGAAGAACTCAACCTGTCAAGTACCTTGAATTAAAAGCCAGCCATGTGAAATTGCTAAATGTATACCAAGGTTAACACTAATAAACAAATCTTAAATTTCTATGTCTTTACTTTTAGAATTATCCAATGTATGCACAATGTAATATCTATATTTCTTGGAGTTATAGCTTACAAGAACTTTTTAATGTTTTAAGGTTGTTGCATATGAAATAAAAGAGGCCCATCGGGCCTTAATGTCCATCTGGATTGGCATTTGTATACTTTTGACCCTAGGGCCCCTCTTTGAACAATCTTGGTTCTCAATGCCCTAAAGTTATCACAAACCAAAGCATTAAGCACTAGGCCTTCTATTTTTTATTTGTTCAAAAGAGTATGTTTGAAGCAGCTTCCCAATAAGTTTTATTCAGAAGAGTATGCTTGAAGCAGCTTCCAAACAAGTTTTGTTCAAAAGAGTATGCTTGAAGAAGCTTCCCATAAGTTTTGTTCAAAAGAGTATCTTTGAAGACGCTTCCCAATAAGTTTTGTTCAAAAGAGTATGTTTGAAGCAGCTTCCAAACAAGTTTTGTTCAAAAGAGTATGCTTGAAGAAGCTTCCCATAAGTTTTGTTCAGAAGAGTGTGTTTGAAGCATCTTCCAAACAAGTTTTGTTCAAAAGAGTATGTTTGAAGCAGCATCCCAATAAGTTTTGTTCAGAAGAGTATGTTTGAAGCAGCTTCCCAATAAGTTTTGTTCAGAAGAGTATGTTTGAAGCATCTTCCAAACAAGTTTTGTTCAAAATAGTATGTTTTAAGATGCTTCTAAACAAATTTTGTTCAAAAGAGTATGTTTGAAGAAGCTTCCCAAAAAGTTTTGTTCAAAAGAGTATGTTTGAAGCAGCTTCCCAATAAGTTTTGTTCAGAAGAGTATGTTTGAAGATGCTTCCAAAAGATTTTTGTTTAAAAGAGTATGTTTGAAGATGCATCCAAACAAATTTTGTTCAAAAGAGTATGTTTGAAAATGCTTCCAAACAAATTTTGTTCAAAAGAGTATGTTTGAAGCAGCTGCCCAACAAATATGTTTAAATTTGCTTCAAGGGTACAATCCCATTCATTGTTCCACAAATACACTTTTATCAAACTTAGATCTCCTTGCCTAAACAAGAGAAAGTTATCAAATGCTTAAAGTTACCCTAGTAATCATGTGGCAAAGATAAAACTTCCAAAGAATCAGCCACGGCTTCACTGATCAACCTGATCCAGTAACATTCATAATTCAAACTTTGTTCTTGGCACAATGGACATCTACTCAAAATGGTCCATATAGGGCTTTTTGTTTGAGATAACATTTAAGTTCTACTTATCTCATCAGCAGAGTGTTGTGTTGATAATGAAACACAAGATAAAGGACTTAGAATTAGTTTGAAGAATCTGATAAATGACTTACTGTTGCATTGTCAACTAGAGTAGTAATTAAGTTTAGATCACGTGTGAAAGGTATACGTCTAGACATCAGCTCTTTTTGCCAGTTGTCCTGAAGTTTGGTACGGAATTCTTGGTTGAATGGACCAGAATATGACAGAAATCCAGTACATAACAGTACATCACCAACCAGTCTGTCAGTAAAGAAACAAAAGGTTTTTACTTATTGACTTCATCAATCAGACAGTTTATGTGTTGATTACTTGTTTCTTTAATTCATCAAATGATTTTGAGTGCTCATCATATTTCTAACCTTAACATTTTACTGCAATATAATGGACAGTCTATAAACTAATAAGTTTGGTTTTAAATAAATCATATAATATACATATGAAGGTCAGGTTATATGCTCTGGCCATAAAAATAGAGGGTTGGAGGGTGGTGGCAAATAGTGTTACCCATGTCTGCCTTGAACATAAATAATTCACACAATTTGATTCCACACAATAACTTTTGAAGGATTACATAATTTAAATCATATTTAGCATGTAGGTGTGTTTCACAAATATACAGGTCAATATAGATATTTGTGTTATGGCCCTTCTTTCTGTTACAAATTTTCTTTAAGCACAATTGATCTAATCAATCTATATGCCATATTTGATATTGGTGAAAGTCTGATCATTTGTGCAAGAGTGGCACTTTTTTAGTCACATATTTTGTTTCTGTACAATAACTGTTAAGGAATGGAATATTTGAATTTCATTTGGCATAATAGGTGTATCTTAACAATAAACAGGTCAAGTTCAGATGATATGGACAGGGAAACATTAACTCCAGTCCCACTGTGACAAGTTTTTAACCGTACCACAAGGAAGCAGTATGAAATTTGTAATGATTTAGGCCAATATTTTCAAAAAATGCCACCCAGGATTGCCAGGAATGTTTGAGGATCAAATCAATTTGATTTTACAATGTTCTATATTCATTTTTCATCTCATACAGCCATTGTAAGTCCCTGTGCCTTGTTTTTGTTTGTTACATATCTGTTTGATCTTAATCCTCTTTCTATGATTACCAATGACCGTTGTTCTCCTTCATTGTGTATTCAGTCAGTCCTTCCTACTATTGCTCTGTGTCTTTTCTCTCCTTGCAGCAGAAATCGAAACAGAACCAGAATGGAAAATGGCAATCTTAATGCCAAAGCGGTTAGAGTCACAAAGAAATTTGAAAGAAGAGGAAAGATTATAGGTCAATATACAACAACAAAGGGTGAATGTGATTCACTACTTGTGCCACAACATCAGTTTTGTACATTTCAAAACAATTTGGTGCTTCGTGAATCGAGGCAATCTGCATGATGCACAAGGAAAGTTTCACAGACCAAGAATGAGTTAAAAAGAATCGGAATGTCAAAGTGAACTTCTCTACAAATGCCATATCATTGATTGTGGTTCGCTAAAATAATCACCAGAGTAGGACCGGGGCTTTATATACACTCCTGTTTTAATTGTATAAAAATACACAGACGTGGAAGAAATATACATTGTAAGAAACAAATTTAAAATCTTGTTTGTTTTGTATTAAATGTTCTCTATATTCCTCTCCTTATTTCAGCCTTTAGGACCTCCACTGAGCATGTACTAAGCAGTTACTTCAAATTTTCTCCGAGTACCAATATTATATATCAGCATCACCAAGGGCACACACATATGTTGTCAGATAACCGCACAGGGTTGTATTCTTCAACAGAATTTAATTTTTTTTGTTTGAGGCAATATATACATTTCATACGAGTTTTGTTTAACTTATTTGAGATACTATAAATACATGATACAGATTATTTTAAAGTTAACCTTGTCCACACTTGTAAACTAACCTTTCAATCTGAGACTTGAACTGTTTACTCTGCTCTGTCCATCTGACTTTTTCTCCAGCAAGTCCACCAATCAAAGCTGAGGCAGCAGTCATTCTCCTCCTGCATGAATCAGCATCATCTAACAGAGTCTAGGTGAAAAACAATTATCAATTCATGAATCATTGTCTTTAATACATTGTTTTTAAGTATGTTTAAGCTTGGCATTCTTGTAAATATATTGGTCAGCATATTCCCCCTGAAAAAACCCATGCGCAGCATTTGTTACTGATACAGCACTGATTTTAATTGTTTCTGTTTGTGAAATGTGGTGGTGTGGGTGATGATAAAGACCAATCTACTGTAGAATCAGAAATATTCGTTGACATCAAATTTCGTTGAAAATACTTAAGGTGTTCTTTTTAGAAGGTATGTGAAAAATTTCGTCATGGTTTTAATTTCGCGTATCTTTTACAACAACGAAATAAACGAAATTAAAACCACAACAAAATTTTCTGATTCTACAGTAATTCAGAAATGAGCAACAATCAAAAATACAATTAAAATTAGATTAGTCAAAACCTAAAATTATCATTTTCAAAGTTATCTTTTAATAACATTTTTTTTACTGAAAGATAAACCTTTTTTTAAAAGTCTTTTTACAGTATTTTCACTGAAAAATAGAAAATTTTAATGTAAAGTACCAAAAGAACACTTATTCATTTTCATTTCTGAATAATTATAAACAAATATCTAAATACAAAAAGGTTTTTTCACGTCATATTTTATTTTCGAAATAAGAAATTTTGACATTTCTCCCTTTCAAATAAGTCTTTTTAAAAATAAATTGTATAAGCATTTTTCTTTCAACTGTTAATAGAGAATGTCTGTGATCTTAGTAACTAGTTACCATAACAATGGAGGCATATTCAAGGATTTTTAATGGCCCTTTTTCAAGGGCTTTTATATAGAGTCAAATGTGCAAGTTAAATTCAGCATGCCAAACCAATCACTTGATAGTAATTGTTGTGTAATGTAAGTTTAAAGTTAAAACTTAACTGAAAATATACAAGCACTTAATACACATGTCAAATTAGTTCAGCAATAAACATCATTATATTCACTATGTATGGCTGAAATGCAAAATACAAGGACTTTTATAGGTCAAGGTCACTTTCAAAGAAGACTCTTGATGGCAGACACCAACATTCTTTTATTTTTCAAGTTCATATGAGCTCTGTCTCATATTATGCGTAAATATTCATGAAAACCAGTGACAATTCATGAAAAATATTTTTTTGTGCCTATTAAGAAAAATTGTGTTAAATAATAAATTAGCAGTAAGAATAATTAGTTATTCACATATTCATATTCAATGAACAATACTAACCTGTTTCTCTGACATGGCAGCTTCATATACAGCCTGCACTTTGTCTAGTTCAGCTTGTTTAGCATCTAGTTGTGCCTGAGCACCATCAAGATCTGCCACAGCTCCACCAAGTCTAGCTTCTTGCTTGGCAAGGTTAGCCTTTATAAGGAGACATAACACTTTGTATTATAACAGAAACCCAAACATGCAGTTTTATATTTTGATGGTTTGGCAAATTCTGAGGAGGCATTCAGTGTACATCAAAGAAAGAGATAATGGGAGACAGTTAAGGTACAGGTAAATGAGACATTAAAGAAACAGATAAATAAGACATTCTGACGTCTCTTTTTTTTTTGACATTCAGAAGACACATCTACATACCCTAAAGAATGTTTCGCTACAATTTCAGGTAATATTGTCCAATGCTTAATGAGAATTGCTGATTACAAGAAACGGTCACAGACGAACGGACAGAGTGATTACTATAGGACTAAATGAGATATTTAAGGTACAGGTAAATGGACTTTAAAGGTACAGGTAAATGAGACTTACAGTATAGGTAAATGAGATATTTAAGGTACAGGTAAATGTAATTAAATGGTTCAGGTAAATGAGACATTTAAGGTACAGGTAAATGAGACATTTAAGGTACAGGTAAATGAGATATTAAAGGTACAGGTAAATGAGACATTAATGCTTCAGTTAAATGATATATTTAAGGTACAGGTAAATGAGACATTAAAGGTACAGGTAAATGAGACATTAAAGGTACAGATAAATGATTCATTTAAAGTACAGATAAATGAGATATTAAAGGTACAGATAAATGAGACATTTAAAGTACAAATAAATGAGATATTAAAGGTACAGGTAAATGAGATATTAAAGGTACAGGTAAATGAGAGATTAAAGGTACAGGTAAATGAGACATTAAAGGTACAGGTAAATGAGACATTTAAGGTACAGGTAAATGAGACATTAAAGGTACAGGTAAATGAGACATTTAAAGTACAGGTAAATGGACTTTAAAGGTACAGGTAAATGAGATATTAAAGGTACAGGTAAATGGGATATTTAAGGTACAGGTAAATGAGATATTAAAGGTACAGGTAAATGAGACATTTAAAGTACAGGTAAATGAGATATTAAAGGTACAGGTAAATGAGACATTTAAAGTAAAGGTAAATGAGACATTAAAGGTACAGGTAAATGAGACATTTAAAGTACAGATAAATGAGATATTTAAAGTACAGGTAAATGGACTTTAAAGGTACAGGTAAATGAGATATTTAAGGTACAGGTAAATGAGATATTTAAGGTACAGGTAAATGGACTTTAAAGGTACAGGTAAATGAGACTTAAGGTAAAGGTAAATGAGTCATTAATGGTACAGGTAAATGAGACATTAATGGTACAGGTAAATGAGACATTAAAGGTACAGGTAAATGAGTCATTAATGGTACAGGTAAATGAGACATTAATGGTACAGGTAAATGAGACATTTAAAGTACAGGTAAATGAGACTTAAGGTACAGATAAATGAGACATTTTAATGGTACTGTACATGTACATGGGTACAGACTGGTGGGACTAAGCATACAATCATGACACTGTAAGGTTCACTGTATACTAGCTGGCTTACAATGACATTTAAAGTTAATCTCATAAAGCTATAAAATTTTGTATGACTTATTCATTCAAAAATACTGTAACAAAACCACAAAAAAACTAGCTTATATCAGACCTTTAAAGGAAGGACCTCCTTATTGATACCATAGAAGAAGGCCATAGCTGTTGTCCAGGAAAGAAGGCCAGACACACTTCCACACACTTTTTTGGCTGTCTCCAAAGTGTAATCTTCCATGCCTTGGTATACATCCAACAACTCAACAGTTTCTGCATTAATTGTGTCTTTATTGAAGTTTTGTAGATTGGACAAGAAACTTGAACCACTCATCAACTAAAACACATAATAGTTATACACATGGCGATGCAAAACTGTTGCCAAAAAATGTACATATAATTGTTTAAAAAATAGTTATTACTGAAATATTAAAAGCAATTTATGAAACTTTGATATACCTACATCAATATACATGTTTGAAAAACATTTTACAGTTAGATCTCATGACTGATTGATTTATAAACCCAGATTAACAGCTTAACCAACAAATGAGTGTATTTTGATAACATTTTTCAAGACTCTGACTTTAGTAAAAGACAGTTAAGAAATCACACACCTAAATACTCTGAGACAACCCCTTTGTACCCAACACAGAGGCTTGGTAAAAAGACTGTGGGTACCACTGATTGGTCAGTATATTATAAATAATAAAGTTTTGTTGTATTCCTAATCTGATATTGTCTTGTGGTCATTGGAAAACAAAAATGGTTTTAATCCTGTGCTGTCTTGTGTGAAAACTGGGAGCTGATGTTACAGTGGTCTAACATATCATTTTTGTAGCAAAATACCCGTAAATCACCCCTGTTTACAAATGGCGCCAATAGGCAAGTCGAGAGTTGAAAGACACGTTGATATTTTGTGTTCTTCAGTTAGTTGGGACCTCATTCTTGAAATTGAGATGGTAATAGGTTCAGTTAAAGCGAGGATGTGATTGGTATAGTGCAAAATGCTAACATGGTCGTCTATTTAAAATGATTTACGTCTGTGATCTCTTAAGTAAAGACCATGAGATATGTCCATTGTGCATATTTAGAACACGCTAAACAACATTTCACACACAATTAAAAGAAACAATTGATAAATCATAGGCAATCCGATAAGAGAAACATTTTCGCGTGCAAAATCCACAGAACAAGTGCATCATTGGTTGGGTTACAAGATAATGATATTGGTGAATAGAAATGGAAAACATTTTATAGTCAAAAATATAATGAAAACGTGTCTTAAAGAGCATCCATGTTGTAATCACCGATATTATAACAGAGAATATGTTCTTTAAAACACAGAAAGTGGAACATCTACATTGTGTATTTAAGTCACTCCGAAATTCGTTTATTCCAAAGATTTCACCTACATTATGACACTTTTTTTAGCAACTTTATTATACATGTAGCTGAATTTTTTATTTTGCATGGTTATGGTCGTGGTGATAAGTTCCTATTAATATGAACCTTTAATCAACTTGATTTATACGTCCAGTGGGTCATTTATACGTAAAACTTATATGATTGTCGTTTCTTCCTAAAACTAAATGAGGAAAATGATTCCATTCTATATATTCAATCTTCATGGACTGTTTTTCTTTAAAACTCATTATTGTGACGACAGTAAGCTTGATTACAAATGATTCTTCTTTGTTCATATATAACACATACAGCGTAACATGCTGACCGAGTTCTGTTTCATAATGTTTATTGCGCTGTCATTGGACGACATATTCTAAATTGAGTTTGTGAATGATTTGCGCGAAATATAGTCGTTCTCATAGTTAACATCTCCTGATTAAATAGGGAATCTTCCGCCATATACACTTATCCACGGGCATTCAAAACTACGACACAACACATAATATTGATTGAATATATCCTCGATTCATCTTATATAGTCCGTTTCTCTTTTATCTAAATAGAACCGCCATTTTTCATTTCAGAAGTTATTTCGTTATGCCGTATGCAATAATTCAAGCATAAGTTGTAGATAATAGAAATGATTTTTTGATATGAATGTTTTTGACATAGGAAATTCTCGAGTCTTCATATCAGTTATTAACAAGCAATAAGATCTGGACGAAAGTACACATAGTTTAACCCCAGCAATTCCCCCCACCACCAAACAAAATCGGAGGCAATGCTAAAAATGCTTAGCAGGCAAAGTCAATGGCGCAACAGACAACACAAAATTTGAGGGAAAGTAAGACAGAAGTATTTACGCTGTTGTATAGGTTCGCCCTCCTTCCTGTACTATCCATAGAGTATAACTTTATATTTGTAACGTTCCTGCTGCCACTTCTCTTTCTGTCTTATTGCAAAAATGTACAAGATGTTTCTCTTTTCGTCTTTCTTCGCGATATCACGGAACGATTTAAATATTTAAACCTTATCAAATAAACAAACACACAACAATCATTGTTTGGACCTTTGAACATTCCTTTCTATGACGCGCGAAGCAAACATTCTCTCATATATGGTGGAAGTGAATCTATAGCTTTAGTGTCAATATTTGATGTTATACATCAATGATATATTTAAATAAAACGCGGAACCATGTAGTATATGGTACAAGAAGCAAAAGCCGACTAAAAAAGAAAACCGACAAACGATTAAACAATAACATTATTTATTTTTTTGTTGAAATGTATTCAAAACATATACAACAAATATTTACATAAAATAAAATAACAACCTCGGAGATTCCTACCAGAAGTTCCTAGAGCTAAAATCTTTTAAACATCTTTTTGATAATGTATCCTATTAAACATTGTAACAACATAATTGATGCATCGCATTAAACATTGTAACAACATACTTAAAGTATCCTCTTAAACATTGCAACAACATAATTGATGCATCGCATTAAACATTGCAACAACATAATTGATGCATTGCATTAAATATTGTTACAACGTTATTAATGTATCCTATTAACCATGGTGACAACATACATTGTACCCAGTGTATCCATTAAACAATTTTACAATATATCTAATGTTTCCCATTACATCACTTAGTGAATTTCCACATTACATATTTAACGTTACACAGTATCTTAACCACAAAACAATCACTTATGGTGACATAATACAAATCTTACTTCAAACCTGAAGTAAAGGATAATTGCACCTTATAAATATGCATAAGGTAAACATGCATGTATTATAAAAGTAAATCGTGCAGAAAAGTGTGGCTTTAGCAAAGCAAAACAATATTTTGTATTAAAGATCGTGCAGAATACTCAAAACTCTGTTTTGAAATAAATATAATAGGAGTTGCCGTTCTTTGAGTAAGGTTGATGTGGATTTTTCAAAATATTCGTTAACCAATCAAGACAATATAAAAAGTGTTGCGTAGAAAAATGAATTTAGTAGTAATTTTGTGCAACAAAAAGCTATAGCGTGTTAAAAATACCACTATTATTTCTTTCGCAAAAAGGTGAAAAATTACCAAGTTTATCTTATTATAACAGGTATTGCATAGAATTCTGCATAGTTTTTTGTGAAACAACAACGTTTTACTAATAAATGCTTGCTATGCCGCGGTCATAGGAATGAGTTGTAAACAACATAGACTGATATGAACTTAATTTGTCGGAACTATCCTCCATGCCTTGTCTTGATATTTATTCATACCTATATTTTGATGGTTTTCAAAGTAATGTGTAGGTTTTTAAAGTAAAAGTAGCAACATACATTCTTATTATAGCGGACTTGAAAAAATTGTGATTGGTTCTTTTTCTTGAAACGCTTTTAAAATTAGTTGTCATTTGGACACTCGATCTGACAAAACTTATATGTATATATATAGATATAATATCATAAAATACGTGGCCTGTGTTGTACCCGTATTCCATAGCCACCAACGATTTCTCAGGAGCATGCGATCACAAACATTGTACATATCTCTGAAACTAGCGCACAACTAATGTTGTAAATGTACATGTTGTTGCTCCTCGAGAGAATAAACACTTGTGGATTTAACTTGTATGTTCTGACATAAAATGTTGCTGTAGATCACAAATGCAGTTATAACATTTGTGAATTTATTCAATCCAATAACCGTAGTTTTCAATTGCGTCCTGAAAGGTGAACTATTTGACCATAATATGACTTCTAACTGGTTTTGACAACACTAGTACATAGAACATCGCCGTTCCTAATTATATGTAGAGTTGGCCAGACGAGATAATCTACGGTCTCCCCAGCGTTTGTATAAGGTCTGTGTTTAGAGGTGTCGTATTTGTCGCCATGTTTTGTCTGCCATGACACATGTAAATGTGGAACCTGAACATTCATCAGCCAACACAACTCCACACACCGACTAAGGTAGGCTTCGCAAGCTTGCAGTTGTTGCTCACTAAGTCCAATTTTTGGTTCTGAACTTATAAATAGCTGAAAAGAGACATAATATTTTCCTGAGAGAATGATAGGTATTTCACAAAGTATACAAATGTTAGACACAAAGGCATAATTAGCAATTATATCAACACAAGGTACATTTGAAACATTCGTGTTTGATTTTCAATATTGATAGCATCTGTGGTTTTTATAGAGTAAAATGTACTAACAAACTGAAATTTCTGCTGATACATTCACTCAGCATCTGGAAATGCATAACCAAAATTTGAAGAGGAATTGACCATTACGACTGAATTGAAAAATGAGTTCAAAATTGACCATTGAAATGAAAGTGAAAATAAGATTTAAAGGGGAATAACGTATTTTGAATAATCGTACTGTTTCATGTGGATGTGTAAGGTCCATACAAGCACTTCTCCGGACCCGCTTTTTATAATTACAATCATTTTAATTATGCGTGAAATTCAAAGAAATGCTCAGACGACCGTTAAGTAAACGGAGTTCATGATTCATATTATAAGATGTATCGTTATACTTTGTTTGACTTTACATACACATTTATGTTATATTTCATTGGAAGTATAAATACAGACACGTGTTTGGATTCAAAAGAAGAATCCCGTTATGACTGACTGTCATTTAATTGACTGGAATCCATTTTACTTACCCCAAGAATTGTTGGAGTAGCATATGGCGCACACCACTTTCTTATATCCAGTATTAGTTTCTTATCCTCCTCTGACAATTTCAGTAGACGATCTCTCAAACCCTATAAACACACAAAAAATGAAATAACTAACAAACAGAAAATGCCTTGAAATTAGTAAATACGAATTTGTTTGTTTAATTAGGGCTTAATGTCACGTCCAGAGTATTTTACCGATATCGTGACAAAAGACCAAAGGAGAAAAACCCAACAATAGGAAAGGAAGATAAGTGGCGACAGGAACGAAACAGCAAATCGTTAGGGATAGTTCAGAAGGAAGGGTGAGCCTATGCAACGGCGTTTCCGCCTACTCTTCTATCGAACTTTACATGGGGATCCTTATCGTGCCAGGGGGTTAAAAAGCCCTGTACACGGGACCTCCAGCTAAGTGTCCACTCCGAAGGACGTGCTGATATTTGTCTGGCCTCTACCATTTAATCTGTATGACTTGGGTGACCCTACTAGAAACGCAAATTCCTGCCAGCATAGCTATCCACGTCATCGAGACACTCAAACCTCCCTACTGCGATAAGATGTCATGCACAGGGTAGAAGTAGTAAATACTAAAGAAACCAAAAAGTCACCTAAGAGCCATAACGTGCGCAAACCAAAGGAGAAAGTGGACGGACCCTCTTTTAAAACTAAATGCGAAACAAGATGTCCACAAAGGAGTGAGTGTTTTTTACTTCATGTACACATGTGTCACCTACCACAATGTGTCCGTACCAATTGGATATACATGCAACACTAGAAAAGAATAATACACCACCGCTGTTTAACATTTTAAAATAACAAAAAATCAAGACAACGAGAAGGGCTCTGTGCCGTACAGTACCCAATTTAGATCTGGGGTTCGGGACGTGTTTGTCTCACACAGAGTATTGGCTCTTTCCTTTTATAAATATCATATTTATTGGAGGCATGATATTACGTGACAGATTACATTTTTGTATTATAAACCTTTTATTTCATGTTGGAAATGGGACTTGTGTGCATCATTTACCGATTGAAAGCAATTCCTTTGTTTTTTATTCTCCGTGACAACCGACAGGAGAAATTTATGAGAAATTTAGTTTTCTTTCGTGCAGATAACATTTTCACGTAGTAATAAAGATGTATTCAGGTGTTGAATTTGTCAATGTATTACGTTCCGTTAATCCTTCTGACCCTTGTTTCGACACATCCAGCTGATATATATAATTGAAATACAAAAATGCAATCTGAAACATGCCTCCAATAAGTATTATATTTATAAGAGAAAAGAACCAATACTCTGTGTGAGACACCCCCGTCCCGAACAACATAT
>JAUMGZ010142090.1:0-29354 GCA_032359645.1 Pododesmus macrochisma
TTGGTATGATATTTGGTACATTGACATTGGTGTGATATCTGGTACATTGACATTGGTGTGATATCTGGTACATTGACATTGTTGCGATATCTGGTACATTGTTATTATTAGATAACTGGTACATTGACATTGGCGTGATATCTGGTACATTGACACTGTTGTGATATCTGGTACAATTGACATTTCTATGATATTTATTTATTTTAAGAATGTTATTCTTGTAATATAAGGAAGATTGATAGATGGTGCATATAAAACATATAAAATTGACAATGTTCTGGCATTTGTATGATTTTTATAAATATTGAATATTTGATACTATTATACTTGTAATTTATCATTTATTCCTTTTTCTCACAAGACCATAAATATTGTAGTTCATTCATATAGCATGCAAACAAACAAATAATGAAAAGTTATATTTAACATTATACATAGATTTTTGAAATACTGAGAAACAAAATATCATACTTGCCAACTTTTTGAAATTTCATGGGGAGAAAATGTGTAGCAAAATCTTAAAATGTCTTCAAATACCTATTTACAATGCCCTACTAGGCTATATGACAAAATAGTAGTGTAAATTGCCTCATTGAAGCAGTTAGAAGTGCAATACACTAATTAGTTGAAGCAAGTTGATAAGCAAAGTTTATGATATATACATAAATGTAAACTGTTGTCAAAAGTGAAAATTGTGTGTGGAAAATACGGAGCATTGGAAACTATGAAATATTACAGATTAGGACAGAAAATGCACATTTCATCTAAAATTTTACCATCAAAATTAGTTTTAAAATTTGTAATTTTAATTATCTTCATAATGGGAGTATCTTAAATTAACAATGTTAAAACTAATAATCTCAGCAAGTTTTGAATATTTAGATGTTCTATACAAATTGCTTCTAGTTATCTCAACTGACAGTAGTTACAATTATCCAATCAAATGAGGTTAATATATATATATATGTATGTTTATGTATAGTTTAATAAATCAACAAGGAACCAGCAATATCTTGCTGACAAAACGTAGAATTTTTTATGAATAAAAAATGTAATATCCATAGAATTAATGTACCAAATTACCAACTTATATTTATTTTGACAGTTTAATGAAGTTTTCTTTAATTTCTCAAGTTGAAAAGTATGTAATTTCTTAAATTAAACAATTTGTTTTCTTCTGTTTCATACAGTTTTTTTTAAATGACTATAATAATCCCATACACATAATTAAAGTCAGTAGATCTTTTCATATATCAAACATAATTCAAAAGTAATTTTAAATTTTAAACATTTATTTACAAGCAATTTGTCTTTCAAATGAAACCTAATCCTTACGTTTATCCCTACAAGAATTCGTAAGTTACTACTTAAGCTGAATAGAACCTGTTGCTACAAAAACATTTCTGTCAATATTTTCATTTCGAATTAAAAACTCGAAAAAGAGAAAAAGAAATTGAAAGATTAATTATACTGAAATCCTAAATATTCGCCTAAATTAAATCCTCTTACAAGGTACATTTACTTCAGCTGAGCGGTGAGTATTTAAACAAACATTGGGGTAGAGAAAGCGAAAATATGCCTATCCTCGCCATGTTATAAATGGTACACAAAGTACCAATAGATTTCTATGTGTTCTGCTGTAAGTTTAATAAATGAGAAATGAGCTCTTCAGGCCTTTTACAATTACAACAAAACGTTCCGTCAATTTACAAATGCTCAAATCATTTGAAATTTATTGAAAGTAGACAGTTATATAGTGTGTGCGGTTTAAACATCCACTGTAATGTTAGATAATTATTCATTGACAAGGCTACTGCATTACTGAAGCCATGTACGGCCATATACTGCCTGTCATACATCAGCCTGATCACAGGCAGACGTGATTGGTCGTGCTCAGATAGAAGGTGGGCCACACAGGTAAAAGTCTTAGTCGTAAATACAAACATATGAACATGGCTAATCTATGTGATGACTACTGAAAAGCCCATACAGGTACATCTAGGATATAGCGTATAGCTCATACACAGGTAGGCCCAAGTGTACCGTCCACACAAATGAATGCTCATGATAACATTTACTTTTGGTATTACTGGAATATACGGCGAATGGTAAAAAGATTCATTAAATACTAAGGATAACTGCATTGTATCTGGAGGATTAGGAGTTTTTAATACAAGATATTTGTTGTGAAACACAGTCCAAGTCAGAGTGGGATTTACATTGCATTAAATGGAACAATTATTAAGCTGGTAAATAAATATTTATCTAAACATGTCTTTTCAGGGAACAAATTTCTCCTGGCCAATTGTACAACTGAGGGAATACACAGAGAGCTAGCAGTGTGTGTGGACCATGGACAGAATAACAACATTTAGTACCAAGTGAATATGGCTCTGAATTCTAACTGAATGACACACCAACATGATGTGGACTTTTAAATTTCCCTTAGTACTTTTTTCTATTCTTTTAACAATTTCACAAATTTTAGCAAAGGATTTAAATTATACAATTCCGGAGGAGGAGAAGCCTAATTATTCTATAGGAAATATTCGAGAGGATTTTAATCTGTCATCTTATTTTATACCAGCCAATATAGGGGAGTATGAGAAACTGAAATACAGTATTTTATCTCAGGGTAATCCCCATGCATCATTTTTCACTATTGATGAAGGAAGTAGTGCATTATATACAAGACAGAAGTTAGACAGAGAGGCATTGGAACACTGTGAGTTTTCAACAATATGTGAGTTGTCTATTGATGTGATCGCAAAAGCAAGTGTTGGAACATTTTTTAAGAAAATAAAAGTCAAAATATTCTTAAGTGATATAAATGACAATGAACCAACATTTTCAGTGAACACTACCAATTTAGAAGTCTCTGAGTCCTATGTTATTGGCTCTTCAATCCCCATAGATGGTGCAGTAGATAGAGATAGTGGGATTAACTCAGTACAAAGTTACCGTATACAAGAACAAACCGTCCCATTTTTAGTGGAGTTTAACAAGTATGTTGATGGCAGTTCTTCAGTGAAAATTATTGTCAACCAGAAATTAGACAGTGAAACAAAGAATTTTTATCAATTACATGTGTTAGCCGTTGATGGAGGTAGTCCACCAAAAACTGGAGTTCTACTGGTTAATATAACTGTTCTGGACGTAAATGACAATGCACCAATATTCACTCACTCTATGTATAATGTGACAGTGAGAGAGGATACCCGTGTCAATACTACTATAGTGACAGTGGCAGCAACTGATGAAGACTCAGGACAAAATGGAAAGATTAGATACCGACTTAGTCCGCATCAACCAGACATCATACATACAATTTTCGCTATGGATGCAATCACTGGTGCATTAAGTATAATCAAAACACTTATCTATGAGCCTGGGGAGCGCTATCATGTAATTGTGGAAGCTAGTGACATGGCAAGCAAGCCTCTTTTCACTCAGGCAACTGTTTATGTCAATGTGAATGATTCAAGCAACAATCCACCCCAAATTAACATTAACCTTCTATCCAATGCTGATGTAGCCAAAATTTCGGAGAACGCCAATATCGGAGCTGCAGTTGCCCACATTGGTGTTACAGATGATGACATTGGCAAAAATGGAATTGTTAGCTGCCACTTGAAGAGTTACTTCTTTGTACTGGAACCTCTAAACGTTAACGAGTACAAAGTTGTAGTTAATCAACCTCTTAACCGAGAATCCCTGCAGCAACATACAGTAATAGTACAATGCCAAGACAAAGGCATCCCTCCTTTCAATACCACCGAGTCCTTTGTAGTGAAGGTCCTGGACGAGAACGATCACGCACCAAAGTTTTCCAAGTTGCTCTATGTATCTGAAATTACAGAAAATAACCAGTTAGGTGCCAGATTAATCCAGGTATCAGCCATAGATTTTGACATCGGTATCAATAGTGAGGTGGAATATTCCATCAATAATTCAAGTCCTTACAACTTTTCGATTGATGGAGCTACAGGTGTTATCTATGTCGACTCTTATCTTGACAGGGAGGCAAAGTCTGAGGTATCATTTCAAGTTAAAGCCAGAGATAAGGGTAAAGTTCCACAGTGGGGATCATCAACTGTACGAGTCACCATTCTTGATGTAAACGACAATACACCCAAGTTTACCGAAACTGTGTATATGTTCAATGTGACTGAGAATTCGGGTGATTCCTTGTTTGTAGGTCAGGTTGATGCTACAGATGCTGACAAGGGTGAAAACGGAACTGTTAAGTTTAAATTGTCTCCAGAAAATATTCAAAATCTACCATTTTCAGTATTACCAAATGGGTCCATATTCACGACACAGTCTCTAAACAGAGAAACCCAGCCACATGGATATAATTTTAATATTTTTGCTTTTGATCAGGGTACTCCCCCACTGAATAGCGTGGCCCATGTGATGGTGTTTGTCGAGGATGAGAATGATAACCGTCCCGTGATCTTCTTCCCTGTGTATGACAATAGAACAGTTAGAATGTATTACAATAATCCAGTGGACATCTCTGTAACGAGGGTGATCGCGTATGACCCAGACATGGGTGGCAACTCCAAATTAACCTACTCCATAGTTCAAATAGACGAAGGAAATATATTTACAATTGATTCAAACACTGGTGAAATCTACTTAAAGAGACCTCTCACTGTGGATCATATCAAAACCTATACTTTCACTGTAAAGGTGGAAGACCATGGAATTCCACAGAAATCTGCCGAGGAAGATTTTGTGATTATTGTTACAACACCAAGTGTTCCACCAAATGAAGGGGAGGATCAGAACCTACTCATAGCTATTGTTATATCATGTGTCACCATAGTGCTGTCTGTGGCTATAATACTAGTCATCTGTATTATACGTAAAAAGGACAAAAACAAGAAAAATAATAATAACAAGGAAACAAGAGCAAAAATAGCAATTGTGAATGGTGTACCGAGTTCTGATATGTATGATGGAATAGATCGTAACATGGACCAAAGCAGGCAAAGTAGAGCTGAGAAGAAAGTGAGTTTCTACATGGACTCTGACCCGATGACCATTATAGCTGCTAGTGAGAGTCGATCGCCATACCCTCCCGCCACTCTTGGAGTTGAAGAGGTGAGATTACACACAAAGCTAACACTCTTCTTCTGTCAAATCTCCTGACACCTCTTAAAATCTGTACATACTAAATTTACTTAGTAGAAGATAAACACATTAAACTTTCACTTACCACTAATCTACAAGAACTTAAGAATTGTATAAACATTTTAAGAATTTTTCAACCAAAAGTTGAATATTTGATAACAGGTGAATTTGTAATGACCATTTAATTTTCACCGTTAGTTGAACTGTGAACTAAAGTGTGAACTGTTATACAAATATGCTAGTGTTCTTACTCACTAAACCAGTAAGTATCAATTAACAACCAGTTTCTAAATTTGATAAATTTGATTTAATGTGTTTTGTTTAATATAGATCTTATAATACACATTCAGTTAATTCAGATGATCAATTAATTAATTTTTTTTTTTTAATAAATTTAATTCATAATTAGACAAAATTTAGGGACATTTTTTTAACTCCCAAAAGTTATTAATTAATTAATTGATATTATAAACTCTGCAGTTTCATCATATTTCTGATTTTTACAATTATACTTTAATGAGTTTTAGTTTAATATTTTGCGGAACATCAGATCATGCTACAACACATACTGTCAAGTCACTCATACAGCTTTAGTATGTTTATAAGAATTTAATAGTCTATCTCTCAGTGTTGATGAATACAAATATATCATCTTAGAAATTAAACAATATATAAAAGTACTTTGTGATGTATCAGTGACGACTGTCTGCCACTGTATATGTTTATGTGATTATGTGTAGTGCTGACATCTATTATCATTTATATCATTGTAATCTGATTAATGTACTCCTCGTAAATCTTCTACACACATTAGAGTCAATATGACCAGTTATCAGCAGTACTAATCCTACCCACCAGCCCCCACCCTCATCCTTACTTCATTACGTGGAGAATCTAAAAAAAAAACACACAAAAGAAACCCCCAGCTTATTATAATTATTGACCACATACAGTTCTATATAGACACTATTAACAGTTTAATATTGTCACATAAGTTAAGCATTAATCATTGTTTTCAAACTTTTTTTTTTTTTTTTTATCTTTAAATTTTCGAACTTTTTTTTTAAAGATAAATCTTATTAATTAAAGATTTATCGAGCTTGCATATCAAATATCTCTTATGAAATCTTTATTGTCGTGTAGAAAGAAATACATCTTTGCAAACTCATTTTTAAAATTTCACTCAGTTTTCATGATAAATTGAACAGACTGAAGTGTCTGATAGTGAAGAGCTTACGATAATGTGTTAAATAGCTGAGATTACCAGCATTTTATGGTGGCCATAACTTATAACTTGAGATATGACACTTGTACAGAGATAAGCTGTATTAACAGTGTACACAACATTATCATATTAATAAACATGATCGTTCACATCCCATACAGACAGACCTACCATCATCTTAATGTCTTGTTAGTCTTTGTATACAGGAAAACTATTTTGATTTTATCAAATAATAACATTTCATATATACCATGGAATATAAATTGCCATGTAAACTGTAATACAAATACAAGTCAAAATATACATTTTTCATTCTGAAATTTAATTAAGATTTTTTAATCTTGAAATCTTATCATATTGTTTTTTTATTTATGTGGAAGGGCGATTCCATCATAAAATGTTAGCCTATTTTAACACACGTTATCTTGTGATTTATACGAAAATCTGTGTCACACAATTACACCGATTATGACTCATTTATTCAAAACAGAAATCTTAAATATTTCATAAAAATTCATAGTATTTAACCCTGTACATTAAATAGTAAAACCTTTCATTCTCGGCTGGCGTATAATTTGTAATCTTTTTAAAATGTTAATTCACCCAGTGATCGATCAGTTGGTTATTGTACAGTAAATTTCTAATTAGTTTGTTTATTATCATGAGTGACTATCAGTCTCATCTGAGGAATGCCTCCTTTCACTAATGATAGATCAAGGGAGAATTATAAAGATATATGTGACGTGTATTTCCTACTGTATATATCAGCTGTGATTGAGAAAAAGCTAAACCCTCCCAACAGGACTTCACAGTACTGTACTTTGAATCAACTACTAATCAATGAAGCCCCCTCTTCATGTAACATCTCAATTCACCCCTACACATACTGAACTGTGAGTCAACTAATGTAACAGTGCTTCATTCCAAACACCAAAGTAGATCTGTTAATTATAGAGCAAAATATAATTCTAGATTCCATTGTTTAGAAATCAGGTTGTCTGCCTAATGGAGAGCTTGACAATGTGATGTGTCAACAGAAGGACGATCAGGTATGGCAGTCATATCATCATCTGAGTAGCATCTGTACAACAGGTATTGGCACATGTATATCATCACTCATCTGATGTGCTGCCTGTAGCATGGTGCTGGAGAAATTAATCTAAATTAATTTGATAAGATTTCTATTTATTGCAGAGATCTTGTCTTGTACTGTGATTATTGTCCATGAATAATCAATTAACATGCATTTAATGTGTATCTAAATATCATTCTAACAGTGTGTGTATTGGGATATTGTATGCTTTTTTTTTTTTTTTTTTTAATAAAATTATTTTCATTTATAACTTTTTATTCCAATATAACTTTATGAAAACCTGGAATTCAGTTTATTTCACTGAGCTCAAATTTTGACACATCTATGATAAATTAGGCTTTATATCATATAAAAGTAAAACGTGTTCTGCAGGTGTTTTATGTTTACTGCTTTGTCTTCATACTTAACTTCTCTACAATCTCAAAAGACTTAAAATAAAATCTTAAAAATGTCAACTCTGGCACTGTAGCTGTTGGGTTAGTAGGGTGGACATTAACCTGCATTTGTATTTCATTTTGTAACCCATTTTTATTTCCACTTGGGTAATAAGTCTTTTTTTTAATATTTTTTCCAAAAAATACTGTATATTTTGTAAAATACATAATAGAATAACAAGAACACTGAATGTAATTTTCCTAAGGGGCCTTAAATATTATGACCCATTGTGTACATGAGGTAAAAATGTAAATCTTCAGAAAGCTGTTCCCTCTCCCAAAAATAAACCTATAAAATGTGTCAGCAAAACTTCTGTTGAGAAGGCAAAAAATCTAAAACCTGCAAATACTTTTAGAATTAATGAGAATTGGTCAGTGGTTGTCAAGTGACGGAAGCATGCATGACAAGTGATAAAGTGACCACTGGCCATTATGGTCAGCCTGGGGTAGTTTGTCTTGTCTGGCCAGTCTTCCTACTATTTTATTACACAGAATTAGTTTTGTAAACAAGACCAGGAAAACCAACAATAGATATCAATTAAGGTATACAATTCTTCCATAAATGTTTATGGCCCATGATTGGGAAGGTACATGACTGTATTACAATATACATACCAGCAATGACAGCCCTGTAATTCATGTAACATGTCACTTAGGTTTTTGTGTATTCCCACAGTACAAAGACAGACATATTTAAAAAGACATGCTTTCTTCTACATGTTTGGAACAGTTCCCAAATTCATACATTGATATTGAATCAGTGAAGGTTATATTTTCATTTTTTATTTTTATTAGATGTTGCTTTTATAACATATCATTAATCTATATAAAAGAATGATCAACTGTGTTGTTGAAACATGATATACCCATTATCTTCTCAAAATGTTTGTTTAATATACACAAAAATCACATTTAAGATATGACCACAATGTGATTCATTCTGTTTGAAGAGTTTAAAGTACCCCCCAATTGTTTTTTGATTTTTACTTTTAGATATATTGACAGCAAATGTAAAATTACTATTGGTTACCTTATGCTTATGATTTAGGAATTTTTGAATGACTTAATTTCGGCTTTCTTTGTATACAACAATCATTTACTATCTGTGAATTGTCAGTCTCAGATAATATATCTCCTAATAAACTTTACGATTCTTTTCAAACAATTTATCCATTTAATATGGTTAATTAAACTAAATTTATTTACCAATACTAACAGAAAACAACTTCATAATATATATTGGTATACTGGTATTCAAGCTTAAAATTATCTCAAGAAGATTTATGCATTGAAAATTAGCCAATTAAAAAATTCCGAAGTAAAAGTAATTTTAAATACAAGTAAACACATAATGCGTTAATTTTAACAAAATTATTTTAACAAGTTATTTCCTGTCAAAGAATCCTTTCATTCCAACGTTTTTTGTTAAATCATGCAGAATTCCAATTGAAAGGATCACCGTTATTGCTTGCATATACAGCCGGAAAGAAATATCAACATTATCCCCGGTTTAAATCTAAAGTCTTTGATAATTTTGATATGTGTTAATAATACAGCACAAAAATTGCATATTAAAAGGGACAAATGAGTCATTCTGAATGTGCACAAAGGTGCTAGACAATAGTCAGATCCTGGACACCACCTAACTTGATCAGATTCACTTCTAGTTCACGAGTTAATTTGCGTGTAGTCTCAACCTTGTACAGGACCATTATTTGTCATTAACAGCGATTACTGTCAGCAATTAACTAACACCAATCCAGTAAACTGTTCATTTCTTCTATTCAAAGTAGTGCCCCATTTCAAACACATAAAAGAAGATAATTTTCTACCTTTCCTTTATGAGAACCTATGGACTACAAATCTGAGCGCCAATACAGGGGTTCGACAAACAATCTCATACAGAAATGTAAACATGAAAAAAGAGCTCAGCAAATATAGAGAAAATTGAAAAACAGATTTATTCAGGTTGTTGTATGACGATTTGTTTAACATTTAAATCGCTTGTATTGTGAGACGTTTTCTAATATCTATAAATGATTTTACACGCTTTATGCCTTCTACAGCAGACGCTTTTGTTGAAATTCATTTTTTGTTACATTATAATTGTGCTTTAAGTATTAAAGTTGAAATGAGGTTTCCGTGTTCACCTAGAACTACTAATAAAACCACATATATTATAAAGAACATAAATTGAACAGAGCCTAATCATCAATAATAAAACAAACTGTTTAAAACGTAAAAAAGTAATTGCTTTATATTAATACCAATGTTGGTGAATGCTTATTGAACAATAGCATGCACAAAATGGTTTTCAAGATAAAAGAGTTCCAGCTCTACACAATATGTATAATAGGTGTGTCAGGTGTCACTGTAACATGTTGTTGTTCCTTTATATCAACCATCAGCTTACGTCTATACAGGAAGATCAATAATAAAAGACCAACAAATATGTCTGTCAAGATTTTAATGATTGCTTAGATTAGTAATCTCTTAATTGGTGTGGGCATTGATGGGTAATTTGTCTCATTATTGGGTCTAAGCATTAATAGCAACGATCCAGTGTTTTGTGGCAGTATTGCAAAGCATTCATACTTTCTCTTTGCCTGAAAACACCGGTACTTTCGTTGCTATTGGAATAATTAATGGAAAAAATACCTAGGTTTCATGCTCAATATAACTGACTCAATATCCATTAAAACTTGAAGCCTTGCATGGTACATATTGAGCATGCACCAAATAAATCATTTCAAGAGAAATGTTTTATTCAAAACCAGTGGGATTATTCTCTGATTTACTTTGGATACACATGTCAATGATCTCATTTATGATAAAAACAACTTGGCTTTGATTGGAATTTCCTTACAAATGTTAAAATGCTCTGACTTATCGTCTTCAAATCCTTAGTTATGAATAACATGATGATTACAATCTGTAGTTTATTATATGTTTTTACTAAAAGCTTATTTTAAATATCGTAAAAACACACTTTAAGAATTCTACTTATCAGATTTTGTAAAAAATCAAAATAATTTCGAAGTCCCTAACATTATCATAGTTTCTTGAAATGATGTGAAACTTCCTAGTTTTGAGAAGAAAATTATGATCTTTACGACGTAATTCACAATAAGACCACTGTAAAAAGTCAGGGTAACCATCAGTAGAAATTAACATCCTTAGCAGTTATTACACCAATTTTCCTCAATTGCTTTTAACCCAAAATGAAAATTCCTGTGCGTATGAAAAAATTGTGCTTTAAATTATTACGGTTTATTTTTATCAGAAAATGTCTGTAAAAAATCTAATCTAATGCCCATCAGATAAAAGGGTATGTTGACGTGAAATATACAAATAATCTAGATTTCATATGCGGATATACACGGCCAGTTAACATGTATATGTATATTTACTTAGGTGATCGATTTCTAGGTAACCACAAACCTTATTGATAGAAGCAAATCAAACAGAGCAAAAGGGTGTGAATTTTATTGCGGTGGGTCATAATGGATAAAAGGAATGCATTCACGCAGGGTTCCCGTTCAAACACTATCATCACATTCAATCAAATGTTTTATGCCCAAAGAAGTTGTCTTCACGTTAACACCACACTGTTTGATTTTATACAAGTGTGAAAGATTCAAAGAAAATAAAAATATGTTGGGTTTTAGGAAGTTTTTTGTTTGTCTGTGCTGGATATTCACTTACAAGGACTGTAGGTTTTTATGGGCTACTGGTCAGTGATCAGTAATTATAGTTAACCTCATACTTCAAACTATTTAACGTTTGATCTTTGATTAACATCTTTTCTTATCTCTGCTATGAAAAGTTAAGGCGAAGTGAACAAAAACCTGATGATAGTCATTAAGACTGGGAAAAAGAAGACTACCATTCACATATAAATGTGTTTTCATCAATATAGGTACTTAACAAACACATGTAAAAATCATTTAATGTCTCTCGATCGATTTTAGTTCAATTCATACCGATAATTATTTCACCAATAAATCTTTCATCTTTGGTGTGAAATGATACATTTAACACAAATACTATAGTGATGTGTGACGCAGATAAATCTTAAATTGATTATAATATTAACTTATAGTGAAAATTACTGATTCATAGTTAAATGTCTTCTCACGAACACATAATTGAAAAGATGATTTCCTGAACAATCACTGAAAATGCATTTTGAAAAGAATATGGACAATGTAATACCTTCAACATATACACTCAACAATTTATAAAAAAAAAAACCCACATTATACCTTAAAACTAAATATTCAATGAATAGATGTTTCTGAAATTGAATTTTGTTGTTTTTCTATCCACTCCCATCTAGAATTCAATGGGACATATTGCAAAATTACCTCCAATGAATTAGATTACAAGTATCTTTAAACTCAATGTAAAGTTACAGCGTGTTATACAGAATAATTATATTGTAAAATGTACCTGTAAATGTTGACAACAATATTATATAAAAGCGTGGTTTCTCTCTTTTATATCAAAGGACATGTACCTAGCTAGAAACCATAACAGTTGTTTTGCTACGATAATCTACATTTTAACAGACATCATTTTACGACTCGTTCAAGTCTTTGTGTTTATAAAGTAGATTTTATTTCCACCAGCCTTTTCTAAGGTAACATATGGTGACCTGGTGCCCATTTTTTCTATTCCTTTTTAATAACAGTCTTTACTTTAAACAAGGAAAGCTATATTCTAGTAATGCGTGGTTCATTATTGATACGACCGTGACATTTACTGATTTTTACCTCAAATGATTAATGACCCCATTATCGTTATCATATTTTTTATGAATTTAATGTTTTTATGCCTGTTTGTTTGCCTGACAACATAATTAAGAAACAAGATACCTTGTACTAGTAGCAGGTAAATATGGCCTTCATGTAATGTCATCACCTTAAATACAAAGGAATAGCGGTCATCTATCTAATAACTCAGTAAGAAAAGAAAGATTAATCATCCACATAAACTTATTTAAATTAAAGATGACATGGAAATAGAACTAGAACATTGTCACCATAAAGATAATGTTAAGAACAAAAATCAAAATAAAACCAAAAAATATTTGTTGAATTAAACCAAAGTATATCACTATCACAACTTGCATACATTCAAAGGTGCATTAAGGTAAAAGTAAGCCAAGGTTTTCTTTCCAAATCTGAGAAATGGGACAATTTATTGTTTAAACTTCAAGACACATGTCTGATAGGTTGACAATAGACTTAAGAGAATGCAATATGACTGTAGTAAATAAATGTCCCCCTGCCATAGTGACTGTATTATCTAGTATTAGATCACACCACACTAAACCTCTAAACACGGTGGGAGTCCATCAAAAACCTTTTTTAAATCAACAAAGATAACTTCATATGTTAAAGATAACAGTTTTGTCTTCAAGTTGCATAGAGTAAAAGCAATGTCTATAGAATTAGGAATTAATTCATCAAAATGTCACATGACTGTAACATGACAATGTAAAAGCTAAAATCAATCCCATGTTTTAACAGTAGTCACAAAGTTACATCAAAAGGGGGAAAGATTTTTATGTTGTCCTTGATGACGCCAGTAAAAGAAGAGTTATGGATGCCCTTGTCCTTGGCAGTTTTTTTTTTCTTTTTTTTTTTTTAAATTTGTTTTATACCTTCCATTACAGTGTGCAGTGCAGTGCAAACATTCTGATAAGAATACAATAAATTCAAAGTAACTTAAAAGTGACAAAGTTATAATTTATCTCCCATAAGTGAGATTTAAGATGTATCGGTGATGCACACATCGCCATGAGAACAATGATAAATTGAATTTGTGGTATCTCTAATCAGACCATTAAAAGCATGAAGGATTTCAACATCCTGGATGAGAATTTGTCACAAATCATAATCCCAAATCTTGAAATTTGTTCAAACTTTAAAAAAAAAAATCCTTTGAAAGTGCTACATTTGAGATTTAAATGTATTTAAAATAAGCATGATTTAACTGATATCCTTTAAATTCATTTCAATTGTTGAATGCAGAATACTGTCTTCCTTGTCTCTAACACTAATAATTACATGTAACCAACATAAATATATGACCCGTGTTAAATCTACCTTTTTAACAATCTAAATACTTAATCTTAATATATTCTTTAAATGTATTACCATAGTTTTGATAAGTAGGGTTTTGAAATATTGTTATCTATTGAAAGCAAGGTTTCTGTAGAAATTTTTCATTCTTTCACTCTTTTTAAAATTTCGAAAAATTTGTTTAAAATCGGAACAAACAACTTTATAAAAAAAATTCTGGTACATAGTCAACTCTTAGTGTTGTGATTGTACCACATTGTAATCTAAAATTTACCTGAATTTTCGCTACAATTGATAACATTACAACACACAGAAGTGATGATAAATAGTATTGATATTAACCCATTGTATATGCTTTATTAAGTATTGAATGTACTCTTCATATACATGTAACTGTTAAAGCATTGGTGCAAAACTTCAAACCAAATATTTGGAATGAATCCATTGTGATACAATAATAATTCATGACATATTTATGATGTTTCCAATAACAATAATCATAACTCTGATTTCTGCAAATAATACCGAGTGAAACCAATTTGTTAGAGTCAATAATCACATGATATCTTCCAATATAAATATTCTCCTTTCGTCATAACAATATTTGTAAAGAAGCACCATTATTACCCGTCATTTTCATTTCAGAATGATAAAAATTCAGCATATTTAACGAAGATCATTGTAACAGTTGTTGATATAACTTACTGAACTGCTTTACATTCTTCTACAGTTTATACATTTTTACTTATTTGTAACTTAGTTGTACAATAACAATTCAGGATAATTTTTAATTTCAATTTTCAAACTTTTGTCTTACAGATTTTGGACAGAATTATGCCTAAGACATCATTAACAGATATGACACCGAGAGCTGCTGATAATGGTGATGAATATATTCAGTTACAGTCCACATCTATGTCCCACCTACCTTCCTCCCAGCATCCCAGCCTCCCCACAGCAGCTAGTCTCAAACAACATGAGGAATATATACAGGCTCGTGACAAACAATGGAGTGCTCAAAATACTGAGGTATGTTAGCGAATGTAGCCTAGAATAGCAAGAACAAAACTCATTTATGGTTAAAGAGGTATAAATTAGAATTACAAGTCCTATAGAAAGTGACCTATAGAGGTATATGCTTGCTAACTATTACAAATCTCACAGATGAAATATATATCACATATATAACTATAATAAACTGTGGTAATTGTAAGCTAGAATAGCAAGAACAAAACTCATGGATATTAATAGGGGTATATATTAGATAGATTTACAGGTAGAATATATAGTTTGTTTTACAAGTCATATAAAAAGTGATGCAGGTAAATTATATAAACCAGCTAGAATATAATAATCTCATTGATAATTAAAACAATACCTGACATATGGAGATAAAACATTAAATAAAGTGGTAATTCTTGGTTTGAATGGCTAAACAAAACTCATAGATGGTTATAGAGGTACATATGTATTAGACTTACACGTTTTATAAACAGCAATAGAGGTACTTTCCAGCTAGCTATATAGCCGTATAAGTCTCATTGCCCTAAAATAACTCAATGACTAGATGCAAGTACAAAGTATATTTACTGTAGATATGTTGGATGAACCATTTAAAAAATATAGTTATATATAAATTATCATATTTAATATAGAGTTACAGTATTAAACATTTCTACAGTGTTTTCTTCACTTTCCTTTTTAAATATATTAATTCAACCTGAATGAGTCATCATTTTCTCTCCTCGTTTCTAATTTAAAATTTATCAATAAAAGTTTGGATGACTCATCAATATGTTTTAATAACATAAGTATGGTATATCTTTTTATTGCAAATATTACAGTACAGTAAATAACTCAGTTTTACAATATGAAATAGTTTGTAATAAACTCAGAATATGGTCATTTTAAGATCAATAAATCAATTTGACAGAAAAAGGAGAAACTAATAAAATTAAGGCATAAGTCCTGTCATTTTGTGTATTTTCTTTGCTCATTTGACTGAAAACAGAAATTGACTTCCAGGCAGTCTGAAAAGTCATGACAGAACATTCCTACATTATTTCAATAATTTTTCTTTTCATTAAAACTCAAAATACATTCATGTTAAGCTACAAGTGTACAAGTAAATTGAAACTCAATGAATATCAAAACAAAAATTCGTTGGTTGACTTAGCTTCAACAAGGGTAAATGTAATTATTAGACAGTAAAGAAATTTGTCATAAATGTTCGTAGGTGTGAATAAAGAGACAATAAAGGTTGGAGTGTGTCCAATAAGTTAAATCTTCAAACAAAGCTATTTTGTTACTCATATTTTCTTTTCGGATTTCTCAAAGGCTATGTCGTTAAAGAATTACACCAGATCACCATATTTGTCTTTGTAATTTCTTTAGAATATCTACTTAACTCGCATGTAGGTAAATTATGTTCCTCTCATCTCTATAAGTATTTAGTATTGCGTGCCTTAGACTTGTTGTCTTTTGTCATTTGTACATACTGACTTGTATTATCATATGTATTTGTAAGTGTGTGTATAGGTATATTTTATCCATTTGTCATATTTCTGCTACCACATTGTACCAAGTAACACAAATATTTCCATGTAACATTCTATATTAACTGTGCATGCAGCGTGTCACTTAGTGAAACTGCTGTTACTAACATGCATTACTGCTGCAATCGTCAATAATAGATATTGATTTTGTGCATGATTAAAGCCTGGTTGTTGTTGTTATCACATTGAGTGTTTTTCATCAGCTGACACTGCAACAGTTATCTCCCATTGATCTTACAAATTGTCCATTACTGACAAATTGAAAATATATAAATATCATCACTTAAAATAAGATCATCTAGCCGAGATAATTTTCATATGAAAATAGTGTCTTTACAATAAGACACATTTCTATGTTTACAGACGAAACTTCATATTATCTGATGCAGTTTGTAGGTCATTCTCAGTTGCAATATAAACTGAGTTAATTTATACATAATGTACAACCTATTGGTACATTTCAGTCATCTTAAAAAATTGATAACTCAAGACTCTGAATAGTTTCACTTAGGTCATATGCTATGTTTATTACTCTATTTCATTAAAAAGGATTTTATTTATCTCATTTTCCTTTCTTTCTCATACTTTATAGTCATCTAAACTCAGGTTCTGTATTTTTTTGTACAGGGAATGCATCAAAACATCTTTAAAAAACAAGACGACAATCACAGTGAAAGCTCAGGGGAGACAAGTACGAGTGACAGCGGACGTGGAGGAAGTGAAAGTGATATTCAAAGTAGTGGTGGATTGTCCCATTGTCTAGAATTAGGTATGTTTATTATCTTTTAAAATAAAGTCAAGTTCAGTAAAATGCTTAATAAAATAGTCAAATTATTATATAGTTTACAAAACAAAATTATCTCAATTAAGAAATAAATGTATATTAACTTGTAAATAGCAATATGTTTTATATTTACCGACTTTCCATTTCAGATATCTTAAAGAATAGATATTCACCAGGAAGTTCGCCAGGCAAGCTTCAACAAATAAATACGACGGATAAAAAAATAAAAATGAAAGACTTTCGAGGGAACTCGCATAATTCACACAACAAACATCCTCTTCATAGTATACAGAGTCATCCTCCACGAACGCTTCAGTTCATCAATAATAATAATAACACTATATCACATCATGGTCCTACACATACAGACTATAAGGGGCGACCCTCGGTGCATTGGAGGGGAGTACCAGACATTCTAAATAGTAGTATGGCAACTATAGAGGATTATGATGAAGATGATACGACAACCTCAGGGAGTTACACAGTTGATGAGGAGGATTTACGCAGTGAAATGACAGGGATGGACTGTTTTGTGTAATTTATGTGTAATATTATTAGAGAAATCCATTTTATTTGTGGTGAGTTCATAATTCATATTTGCATTTCATTTTAACCGAGTTTAAAGCAGAATTTATCTATTTAATCATCTATTCATACCTATTTATTGATTAAATCTTTTTTTATATATATTTATGAATGAAAATGTTAATCTACTTCATGACAAACTGTTCCTTTGGAATAAGCAATCACACGTTTTTAAAAATAAGATTTTTATCCGCAATCGCACATTTAATATCACAGCGAGTCTTGATGCTTAAAAATCTTATGAATTGATATAAGAACTTTCAAACTTTTAAAATAGTCATACATTTAGAAATAATAGTGCTAAAGACTTGACGTTGATTTAAACATTATGATTGACTGTTTGATCTTAACGTTTATACTGTAAAACTTTAAACAAGTTTTAAGGAAGATTTACAACAACAAACAAACAGTAATGTTATATTATCATTACATGATACCCCTTTGAAAAGATTTTGTAAAGGGCGGCTATTTTAATGACTGTTTTATTGACATTTAAACATGTAATAAATATACGCACTACAGAGTCAAAATTATGCATGTCATCAGCAAAGTACATCAACTGAACTCTAATTTAATTATCTGAACATCAGTGCATAAAACTATTACCCAAAATGCCATGTGATACCACAAAACTGTTACCAACAGATAAATATCAATTACCTCTCAACACAAAGTCATTTCTTAACATCAAAATTTGTAATTATCTGACAATAAAGAGAGTTTAGTGTTTCGGAATCTGGTTGGATTGGTACGAATTCCTTTTTACTGTTGGAAACAATCTGAAAAAATATTATAATCTAAATTGAATATCAAGATCGTGAGTCACAACTCTAATATATAGATGATAAATTCAATAAACATTCTTCATGGTAAAACACTTTCCATATTTCCTATACACATAAACGGTTTGTTTAATAATATGGAGTATTTTAGCGGTAGACACATCAAAGTAAAGACGTAGATACTCATCTGTGACAACCGAAGCAAGACTGAATAAGTATCATTATGTTTTGTTAAACTAAATAGCGACATACTTGATAGTCATACTTCATTACCTGTGTCACCCTCGCCAAAATTATCTCCCTTGAAACTCTTCATCATAAAAGGGTGCAGCTACCCGGGACGAAAGTTTTATTACTTTATGTGATGTTCGAAGAAGTCTTAAATGGTCGGGTCAACTCGGAGCTTTCTGTCAAGAAAAAAAATTTAATTTAGATTTGTGTGGCAAGTTTTTATATGCAACGATAAACAGATGTTTTAGAAGAATAAATTAGCAATTTGAAGACAGGTTGATACGATAACTTTGATACAGTGATTTTATCTAGCATACACAGTATTACAGTGATTTTATCTAGCATACACAATATCAATATTAATCAAATCTTTGACAACATGTTGGTGAAAGTTCAAGAAAATCGGAAATGAGATTTAAAAAAGATAAAATCTATGATAATAAACAAATGTAAATATATCTCATAGTAAGTATTTAATAGTGAAATTAAACTCCAGATTTAGTCCTCAACTTAAGGTTCAATAGTTTAAATAGCTATAGATCAATTGAGAACACTAAGATTGAGGTAATTTACAAAGGAGTATAATTCATAGGTTTGAGAGATACTTGTACAGAAGACTTCATGAGTATATAATGATGATTAATGTTAAAGTTGTTATGTTAATAATTATAACTAAATTATGAGGTACGAATGTTTATAAATGACACTTTCTCAAAATCTTTTCTGTTTATTTACTTTCAGATTCAAAACCACATGGGAAACTGCCCTTTACTTAGGAATTGACGTTCTACAAAGTGGATATATAAGTTTTATTACTGTATAAAATGTTACAAAGTGCCAAATTTATCATTTCTATATCAGAAATGAAGACAGTTTTGTTACCATGGATTTTAATGTTTGATTCCTTTCTGTTTTAATTATGTCAAGATATTTATTTCTATCCTAATTGTTATTTGTAACTTTTGTGATCTACATTTGTTGGATAAGTTTAAACTAATCTTTAGTTATTAGACATGTTTAAAGGGTGTTTCTCATCTTAGGTATAAATAACTTATCGGTAGTTACTTGGAAGAATTTTTCAAAAATAAAACAGTAGACAATTAAGGTGCTTCTCTAGTCTTGTAAACTTATGTATAATTATGAACTGTTCAGATTACTTATTATAAGCCATTTTAAATTACTTTCTTTGAAAAGGAGTAATTTACCATATGTAATCTTTCCTTAAATCACTTGGAATGCTTGTTAGAATTTTTTCATTCAAATGATTATCAGTTTTGGGTGATATCTTTCTTAAAAAATGCTTTTAATAAATTGACATATGCCTAATTACACAAATTACTTTTGTTGATTTCCTTACTCTATTGCTGAGTCTTGCCCATTTGTGAATATACATTAAAGCAGTTCACTTAATGAAAGTTTGTTAACAATTCAGTCCTTGACTAATTTTGTAATTATCAACGCCAATAAGTAAATAATATCATCTGAATAATTAAGTTATACTCAAAACAAATTATCTGATCAAAATATTTATGAGTGTAAAATTATTCCAGTTTGAACAACTTAAATTACAATTGAGGAGAGTTAAATTCAACAGGTGATGCAATTATAAGTAAATTTATAGAAAACTTTTGTCTCTTTTCATTATATGTACATACCGGTAAAAGAATGTTTAATTAGAATATTCCAGACTGATGATTTATTAAGATACTAGTTAACTCATCATATTCCCCTTTTAAAGAGCAAGATAATAATAAATATCTCTAGAACTTAAAACTGACAGTGTTACAATAGCGTGTCTATAAATATAAAGTATTAAGAAAAACAAATTTTTCTAAAGTCACAAATCTATCCCTACTGTACATGACCTTTACTGGCAGTATTAAGATATGGATATCATTTCCCAAGTAGTTCTGCTGGGAAAAGTGTATGCAAACACCATTGAATGAATAGTTGACTTAATATCACATATAATGCACTATAAATCTGTATTTTAGTGTAAAACAGATCTGCATTCAACTAAAACTACCCAGAACCTGGGTACTAAAATCAATCAGCAAATGGGACAAGAGATAAATGTGTAAAAGTCATCCATATTGTTAGTTTAGATGATTAACCTGTCAGCCATATTGATTTATGTTTTCTGCATGTTATATTTGATGGCATTATCTGTCATTATAGATGATTACAGACTGGTCAAGCTGGGTACATACCATAATGTACCGAAGTGACAGCAATGTCCATCTTTTGATACTTTCTGTTCATTGATGATTTGTGCATGTTCCTTCATTTGTTTTCCTTCAAGAATATATCTATTGGAAAAATACACACTGAAACACAGTTGCAATGTAAGCAATGGGAGGTAACTCTTTCATAATAAATGCTCCAGTTACAAAATCTTTTGTTTAAATAATGTTAATAATAATGATTCTCAAGTAGTGAGTATATATATATCTATAAGGTTTTGTTAAATACTTTCAGCATAGGGCATGAATCAATGAAATACATGTATACATATCATCATTTTGTATATCAAACTATTTTCATTACATGTCCATGGGTATATCAATGTTATGAAGTTAAAATGTTATTGTTGATTTTTACAAAAGATTTAAACAATTTTTATATGTCACATTTTGAAAAATTGAAAAATACAAAAAATATGATAAAATAAAAAATATCACAAAATATTAAACATTCATCTTCATGTTATTTTTCTTTAAGATTTCTCATATAAGATTGTTTAACCAGTTTTTGTACCCTTTTGTGTCATAAAGGGATAAGACTACTACAGGACGTATTCTTTCATACAGTATATTGTTACATTGAATACTCAGTGATTTACATGACTTCCTTGATACCTTCATTTGATGACCTGTAAAACTTTATGTATCAAGTCTGAATCTTTCCCCAGTACATGAGAAAATTAACGGATATCTGAATATCATTCAGTAACCACTACATGCAGAGCTACAGTGAACATTGGTAATGGGCTAATTATTTATGTGGAATTGGTTAGTGGAGAAGGAAAACACAACTTGTTTGGACTGATTTATCTTTGTAAGGAAGAATGTCAAGGATCTAATAATCTTTATGGGATTCACAGATCAGCAAAGTAGTAAAACTTCCAACTCTTTTGGATTAAGTGTATCTTCTGATAATTGGTTGTTGATTGAGAACTTGTGATGTTTGTTCAAAATGTAAAGCTGTTTCTGTTGATATTTGGTGTGGGGTATCAATCAATTTGTTAAATATTCTAAAATCAGATAGTGCCCATCATTCAACTTGTTAAATTTTTAGAGACCTTACTCATCTGCTAAATAAGTTGTGTACAACTTAATTTTGCTCTTGGTCAATCAATGGTGCTGGTTCTTTGGAATTAGACTCTTGATCAGTCATATGTTCTCCAGGTTCTTTGGAATTAAGACCCTTAGGTCAGTCATTGGTACTCCAGGTTCTTTGGAAATAAGACCCTTAGGTCAGTCATTGGTACTCCAGGTTCTTTGGAAATAAGACTCTTGGCCAATCATTGGTACTCCAGGTTCTTTGGATTTAGACTCTTGGCCAATCATTGGTACTCCAGGTTCTTTGGAATTAAGACTCTTGGCCAATCATTGGTACTCCAGGTTCTTTGAAATTAAGACTCTTGGCCAATCATTGGTACTCCAGGTTCTTTGGAATTAAACTCATGGCTAATCATTGGTACTCCATGTTCTTTGGAATTAAGACTCTTGGCCAATCATTCGTACTCCAGGTTCTTTGAAATTAAGACTCTTGGCCAATCATTGGTACTCCATGTTCTTTGGAATTAGACTCTTGGCCAATCATTGGTACTCCATGTTCTTTGGAATTAGACTCTTGGCCAATCATTAGTGCACTAGGTTTTTTGGAATAAGACTTGGACTGTCTGGTAGACATTCCTCACACAGAATCTTCTCTTGACATTTTAGGTTCATACAAAGCTTGTATTTAAAACTTTGTTTCCATACTTCCAACAACTTCTGCAACATACAAGCACAAAATTAATTTTAAATAAATTCAGGATACTATATCATGTCTAAATCCTTGTCATTCAAAATATTCCCCTAACAAATACAACAGGTTTTGGTGTCAACATATATTTCCTATCAGTATTACACATATAAGTAGTCTACAGAGAGTGGAGACTTATGACACAGTATGTTCATTGCAAAATTTACCAATAGATATACCAGATAGATGTATAGTTTGTTTGTTTATTGGGGTTTAACACATAGGAATTTTTCTCAAAAATCACCAAATCTCTCGAAAAGCAGAGGTACACATGCATCTTCAATGTGTCTGTGTAATAAATGTGAAAAGTTTGAGAAAAATCTACTGAAACCTGTAGGAGATTCAGATTACACAAACTCAGTACTGTATGTAAATGAAAGTGTAAAAAAAATTGACTAAGTTCAACACAAAGGAATTTTTCTTAAAATTCACCAAATCTCTCCAAAATGGGACATGCACATCATGTAGGACATAAAGATTACACAAACTTAGTGTCCCAAAGAGTTTCGGAAGGAGAGACTGACGGACATAGTGGAGCGGCCACTAGACCTGTTTTCGCCTTCGACAATGCAGGTAACAAGACAATAGATAAATTAACATACCGGCACAACATTTTACTGAACTATTTAACAAGACTATCTAAATCAAAATACATCATTTTGTCTGTGTATGTGTATAAGGGTTATTACAGTTCAACATTTTCTATTTAAATTGATTTTAATACAAAACCTTTGAATAGTAAAATCTTTCGAATTTCGTACATTATTTTTTTTCCAAATCTCAGAACATCCAAAATAATCACAAAAACAAGAGGCCCATGGTCAGGTGCTTCATTTGTACAATCTTGAATCCCCTTCCCCTAAGGATGCTTCCTGCCAAGTTTGGTTGAAATCTGCCCAGTAGTTTCAGAGGAATTGTCGTTTAAAGCCAAAGTTAACGACGGACGACGGAAGGACGGGATTTGTAAGAGAAAAGTCCACCTTGGACCTTTGGTCCAGATGGACTAACAAGCTAGAAACATTTCTTGAACAGTGTGTTTACATTTGCATGTTGTTGAGGACAACTCATGTATTATTTCAAGCTAGTGTGTTTTTATTTGTAGTAGAGTATAGTGTATCCCTTAGAATATCAACAAAACATATATATTTTTTGTATACAAGTTTAAAATCCACATAATTGCCAATTTTTATAACTTCTTTCCCACAAAACTAGTATCAAATAATTAAGCTATGATAACCTGATTCTCTAGAACAAAAATATAATGATATCTATGTGTACTAAAGAACCATGAGCCTGCTGACAACTTTTTTTTCAAAAATTTAAAGTGTTCACATAAGAAGGGGAATAACTCTTCTATGTCTAGTACATGTCTGCTAAGTTTGAAATTAAAAACACATTTTTTTGCCCATATCTAATTTCTAAATTCAGCTGTTTTTCGAAATTGACTTTACAACTTGTGATTGCAGGCTACCGGTACTTCAAAAATTATGGTGAACATTAAATTAGAAATAAAGACTTACTGAGGTGACAATGTAAATTACAATCATGTTTTTATTAATGTATTTTGATGGTTAAAATTCACATTGTCATTCTGAGCAATTAAAGTATAATGTGCTTAATCTGAGCTCCAGTGGAATTCCAGTGCTTCGAAATTTCATCGGAATGTTCAGTGGAATTCCACTGACTAACAGTGGAATTTCAGTGGGATTCCATTGGAATAG
Organism: Pododesmus macrochisma; assembly: GCA_032359645.1. NCBI lineage: Eukaryota > Metazoa > Mollusca > Bivalvia > Pectinida > Anomiidae > Pododesmus > Pododesmus macrochisma. The sequence continues at coordinate 24,668 of JAUMGZ010142090.1, forward strand.
TTTATTCCAGTGATTTAAGGTGGAATCCCAGTGGTTTCCGGTGGGATTCCAGTGTGAATTTTCAGTAGGGCTGTCCCATCTTCCCCACCTCAGTTTTGCTACACTATGTTTCATCTGATAAGCGAACTGAAAAGAAGTGATTTGTATACCTTGGCTAGTGAAGATGGTACGTGTTGTCCCTATTATGCAACTGTGTAATGAAATAGAATTATAATCAACAAAATATAATTTGACCAGAATTTATATTGATAATCTGAAATTCGTAGATTACAATTCAATGCTTAGATAAAAGCTAAAAGCAATTGTATATATTCCACAATGAAAAAAAACCTAAACATTAAAACCATTGTACATATATTGGACTAATCACAAGCATGATGTTAAACCATATTGTTATAGCCAATAACATTCCAGCTATTAAGAGCAACATTTTATATTCATCCAATCTCGATTAAATAAATAGGTTAATAAAAAGAACATCTTAAAAGGTGTACACATACTAGTAGTACTTCCACATATTGGCATTGCATACAGATATGTTATACTATTCTATATATGTACAAAGTTTAAAAGTCAATATTAGACCAACAGCAATGTCTGATAATTATTTTTTAGCTCTATTAAGAAATTCATTGTGACTACCTTGTTTATCAATTAAACATTTTTAACCAAACAGATAACTGAGTCAGATAAGATTTAGATATTTGTACAACAGTGAATAAATGATGTGATATTAATTAACTTGAGATGATTGCTAAATGTCTTTATACCAGTAAACAGTATAACTGTAAAACTGAAACTAAAAACAGTATACATGAATACCTAGAATTTATCAAGCGACAGAGTTTCTACACACGACCTTGACACTATATTAAGCTACACTATGTAACACCTACACATTCTGAATTTTATCTTAAATCTAAACTTAAGTTAATGCAAATATGCAATGCAATATACCTTGTACCACAGGTACGTACTGGTGCATACTATCTCTTTTGTACACGATATTGTTTACTTTGGTTGGATCAGTGATAGCTATTACCCTGCCTGACAACAGATGACCTAGCTGGTGTGTATTATTAGATCACAGTTATATTCAACAGGAACTGTCATGTAATGTGCAGCCATTTTGATTTTTGTGAATCTGTTAAAAGAAAAAGGAAACTTTTTTGATGATGTGCTTTATGCACATATAGACACAACTCTTTTCAGTAACATTTTAGAAACATTTGTTTTTAATGGAACTTTTTCATGATGGTACACTTTTTGTTTATATCTGACATATTCTAGTGTTGGACATGTTTGGAGAAACAATGATTTAGACATGATTATACATCATGTCATCACTGGCAATGTGTGAGTAGCAAATGCAGCAGTTCTCTTCCTTGTATCATCATCTCCTTATACTTGAACTATATCTTATAACTTAATAAAGAATTTTGTTCATGCAATATCTCTGAAAATCTAGATTTTATAAATGGCAGCCCAGGCATGCTCTAGACCGATGGGTGAGGAGCAGTGCATTCTTCACCCAGAAGAAAAACTCATCTTTGAATGCAAAGATTGCAATGAAGAGTTAACTTGTATAGAATGTGTAGGTACCATACACCAAGGACATGTGATGGTTAGGATAAAACAAACAGTGGGAGAGAAAGTAACAAAGATCGAGGAATTCATCAAGAGAACAGAAGAGGCTACACTCCCAAAGGTGGTGAATGAGATCAAATTAACAATAAGTGCACTACAGGAAAACAAAGAGAAATGTCAACATGAAATCAAGGAGGTGAAGGAACATGAGAAACGTTTGAAAGAATTAGTTGAGCACCATTCAGCTACAAAGGTATCCAAATTAGATTCTCTACTGAAACAGACAACTGATTTGTTAAATAAACATAAAAGTTACTTAGAAAAGTTACAACTGGAAATTGAGAATGACATCAAAAACTGTAAACAGACTGTAAAATCAGGAACTGAAGTTTTACAACATGATACTGAGACACAGGTGGTTAAAAGAAAAACCAATGTCAAAATTTCCCAAATTCCTGCAGTGACATCACCACACTTCAATCCATGTAAAGATCCAAGTCCACTGATTGCCAAGGCCTTTGGTGATGTTACAACTGACCCTGTTGGAAACTCTGGAGACACAATAGCAGCACAAGTTTTATCTGAGTACAAATTCCTGGACCAACCTAAAACTTTATATGAGTCTTCTACTTCTTATACAGTAGCATATAATAGTATCTACTGTACACCAAACAATCACACCTGGGTGTTAGATACTGGTGGAACATTACATTGTTATGATCATACAGGAGAAGAGATACAAACACTGACACCTGATGTTAGACTCTTTAGAATATGTACACATCCTACAACTACTGAGATGTTTGGTATACCAGACAGTGATACTGACAATAATAGCATCATAAGAGTCAACAGTAAAACAGGGATGACCAGTGTCATGTTCTACACTGATGATGTACCCTACACTATAGGCTGTACCAACAACAATCATATTGTAGTGGGAATGGATAACAGCACAATCAAGATGTTTAGTTTTACAGGTCAGGTCCTCCATACTTATAACTACACAGGGGAGTATGTTCCATCTATCTCAGTATGTCCTAATACAAACAATATAGCCCTGTCTTATGGGAGTGATGTTGTCACAGTCCTGGACCACACCATACAGAAGATGTACCAATACACAAGACAGGGTGATGGGTGTAAGTTTTGGACTGCTACATTTACACACAAGTATCTACTAGTAGGTGATTACTATAACAGAAACATTCTGGTTCTTGACAAAGACACCCTGGTCCATACTATCCATACAAAGGAGATGACAGAAGTGAACGCACTCTCTGTACAGCAGGATGGTGTCTTATATGTTGGATGTAAGAAAACAGACAAAATACTGAAGATAAAATACACTGAGTGATATAGTATACCACGAAGAACATGTGAACAAATCTTTCTTTAATTTATACATTTTTATTATACATTGCATAGCATAAGTACTTGTGTTATTCTAATTGTATTAACATTTGAGTAAAATATGTACAATATCATATATGAAACTGAAGAAATTCAAGCTATGAAAGTACTAATATACCATTCACGTTACTTTATGTTATCTTAAGTCTAAAACTGAAAATATATAAAATCATCATAATTTTTGTCATTCAACGTGGTAGTGTAAACAACGTCAAAATAAAAATTGATGTATTATCTTGCGTTTATCAGCATATTTTTCAATAGTTAAGTGGATTTGAAGTTACATGTTTTTACAAACAGCACCTACGGTACAACATCCATTTTTATTGAAATTGTGAAAATAAGAATTTCCAATTTCTCCTCCTACGTCACCACCGACTTGCATTAAATACATATTTAGACATTATTAAGATCAAATGAAATTTAAAAGGTTGTATTCCGGTATGTCATATATTTTAGAAATAATACATTTGTTTATTATATGTATGCCTTTTGTAACCATATTTTGTCTATAAAGAATAAAATTTGTTAACACTCACACGAATGAAGGGTTTTTTAGATAAAAAAATTAAGATAAATGTAGAACATTTTGAACAAGATTGCAAGAGTTGCTTCCCTTCAGCAAGAGAAAAAGAGATGAATGGTGATTTTTATGCGACAGATTAACTTTAATCTTACTGAATATATACAAAATCTTAAATATGATAATACACAAATACAAAATATAAAAAATGTTGTTACATAAGTAACATTTAAAGGTGGAAAAGAAGAACATTTTAAAAGCTTATCAGTATTTACCCTAGCTCCTCTTTAACAGTCAAATCCATTGATTTCATACAAATAACTGTCTTCTAGTGGCCATTATGGTAAGCTGAATACTTAAACTACACATTGATTGATTTCATACATTGCTTCAAGATGGAAATAAGTGCAGTTACTTGGATAAGAAGTCAAAAATGAGTCAAACTAATGACCAATGATGGATGGAAAACAGACAGAATCTGTATGGGGAAAAACTCCCCATCTCAATTACACATTAAGATTATCAGGAGGAGATAACTATTATCTTGAGCTTTATGCTGTGTTAAGTTTCCCTTTTATCATGAATTTTGTCTTCAATTTGATATATTTCCATTCAACCAATCGTTTACACTTCAAAACAATGATGTCCGAGGTATATATATATATATCGACCTTTTAACCAAATAACTGGACTCATTTCAACCAAATATGGTAGGAAGCATCTTTTGGGGAAGAGGATTCAGATTTGTTTCAAAAGATGGAGCTGCTTCCAATGGGCGCCATTTAGGGAAAACTGTCAAAATTTTAAAAATCTTCTAATAAATTAAAAAATCCTAAATCTTAATGCTTGAATATGTAGTGACCTAAGGCATGGAAAACCAAATTTATTTGTGGCATTTTCCTGAAATAAAAAATTACAAGGCCTCCAAGAAGCAACACCAGGGAGCAAAAAATTTGGGGAAGTTCTTCCAATAAACTAGAAGGCCTATAGCTTAATGCTTGTATAAGTAATTATCTTTGAGTGAAATTGGAGAACCAAATCTGGTCAATGTTTGATCCAGAGGGCAGACATAGGTTATATACTTTGGGAGTTAAAAGTTCAAAAGTGTTGGTATATCATATGTAAACTTTTCTCATTATCAACTTGTCCAAAACCACCTATTTC